>VBSK01000047.1:0-194747 GCA_006112555.1 Tuber indicum | reverse complement strand
ATCTGATGCTATTGTGAAGCTACCCTTCAAACCATTGTAGATATGGACTGTGGAGATTCATATTGGTGGTGGTTCTCTAGAGTATGCATATATCTATAGCAACTGACACAGAATTACTGTGGCCACTTGAGAAGTATTCATTAATGAGTGACTTTGGGACTTTACTCTGAATGAACCATACTATAAGTTTGAAACCACATGCCTAGTGATGGCGTATAGGTCCCCTTACGCAGGTCTCGGAGTTCTTTATCAAATCCATTAACTTTGGCAATTGCTTCCCCAGCGCCGGTATGATCCATCGGCTTGCCAGCTGACAGACCATAGTTGTTGGTTTCTTCAGTATCAGACATGTTACGACATCATCGGGAATTCCTCAGGTTTGGATTGAGTTGGGTTCGGATCAAATTCATTGTCTGTATCTGAGGTACACTTGGTAGGTAGTGGTGGCAATGAGCTTGCTTCCGCGTTGAGAATACAATTCAAAGATGATGTATACTAAACTGTGGACCTGAGTACAATGTCCAATTTTGCATGTACAGTTCATAGTTTTTCTCATATGTGGATACCTTGGTGTATTTTCGGCAGCAGAATGGACATTTCATAGGAATAGTTGGAGTCTGTTCAGTCAATCATACAGGCTCTAGTATAAAGAGTGGAAGTTGCCTGTACAATGTTGTTCTGATGCGTGTAGACTGAACGCAGGTTTGGAGTGCTTACCTAAAGCGAATGGGAGCTAGTCCTTGAACAGGTTTAGTACCCAAAATGCTGACATTACATGGCGTTGCCAATAGTTTGTTTTATAAATAAGCATGGCAAGGATCTGATTTTGGAAACAATCTGCATATCAATTTGCATTAGCTAATGATTAAGATTTTTTTAAGCGTTTGAATCACAAACAGAACCTGAAAAAGATTAACAATTCTTTCAATTGCTCTAGATCGCCTGTGAATTGGATATAAAATGTGAATAAACTACAATGGAAGGAGCCTATACCAAGAAATTTCTCACATCCAGAAAGGCCACAACATCGACAACATGTACAACATCGACCGTATTCTTGAGTAAGGCTATTATTCCCGACAAGACTACTGAGATACTCAAAATTCCAATATACATGGCTTAAAAGATCAACAACCTACAGTACATCTACATGCCAAACGCAGCAAAGGCAAAGGCTGTGCCCAGACAAGTCAATCAGCTTCCAAAAAATTCTCTGCAGCGTAATATTGATGTGAGACGCCTTGATCATTGCAAACTTAGAGTACATAAGTTTTCTATGCGCTTCACATTGATCCAAGTGGACAAGAATCTGTACAAGCGATGGAGGCAAACTTTAAAAGACCAGATGTTAGCAAGGAACTTTACCAATATCAATAACCTCCCTGACCAAGATTTCCTGCAGATCTTCTAGGGCACGAGGAGATTGCACACTATTAACGACTCTCACGTCAATGCATCCGCAGTGAATAATGTGCCTCACATGCATGACACTGATGGGGTAGTCATTCAAATGAGTAAGGACTGTTTTAGGAAGTTGGGACACTCACTTGCGTATCATCCTGCAGACCCACCAGTACTGGCAGTATGAGAAGTCGTTCCAGAGCATTTGATTATTAAACCGAGTCTAAGACAGATAGGCATTCCAGTTCATCGAGACCCTGTAATGGATGGTCTTGTCATCCCTGCACTACGAGAAGATATCAGACCACAAGAGGTCAAAACAGAACAAGCCGAACAGGAACAGGTCTGAGGAGAACAAGTCTGAGCAGAACAGGTCAAACCGGAACAGGTCAAACCGGAACAGGTCAAACCGGAACAGGTCAAGCAAGAACACGTTGCATCGGAACAGGTCAAACTGGAACATGTCGAACCGCAACTGGTCCAGCTGGAACATGTCAAATAGGAACAGGTCGAACCAGAACAAGTCAAACAGAATGAGTTGAATCAGAACATGTCGCAAGTACTCTGGCAAATTGCTTGGTGCCTAGCACAATACTAATAGGTTAGTCCTTTTGCGAGTAATCCATTTGATTGGGGTTTTCATTTACCCACTAAAGATATATAGATTTTAGCACTACGCTTGGGTATCCACATACTGTTCGTATTGTTCAGATCAGGCCTTTAAGACGTGGCCATGGACTAAATGCAGTTGCTAAATATCACTCAATTTATTGGCATTCGCCTCATAAACATGGTACAAGGTTCACTGAGTTAGATTTCTATTACATATGTGGGTTGTCAGCCATTATTTGAAAACATGTAACAGGGTCCAGATTGTGATACATACTTGGAGCTACTGGCAAAGATGGCCGAAGGCTGCACAAGTCTCCTGGTGAATTGATATCTAATGTAGATTATGTATTCATCAATAGCGATAAAATAGTCTGCACGTGGCTCTTATCAAATGCTATTCTCAAGGACCTACTTGATCCTTGGTGTATTCTCATCATGACCAGAATTATGATCAGCCAGCAACACCACCCATTATTATTATTATTATAAATCATTAAGCTTATAGAGCCTATGGCTATGAAGCTGAATAGAAAAATATGAATGTAGTGCCTCCCACTACTGGTCCCAGATCCCATCTCCTAAATCCTGTTGTCTTCTTCTGATTGGGCCTCCTGCCTATTCCCTCCTATCCATCAACCTCCCCACCTGCCTCCCTCCATTCTAACCATCTCTCCTCCTCCCTCCTCTCCCATTCTCCTCCTTCTTGCACTCCCTCCTCTTCCCTCTCCCCTTCCTCCTCCCCTCTCCTTCCATTGCCAGAGCACTCTAATCCTTCCCATATCCCCAAATGCTCCTGCCTTGTTGCTGCTCCACATTCTCCTATAAACCTTCCCACAGCCAGCAGTCCAGCCTTGGATCCAAGCACATCAGGAAGGTAGAAGGTTTGAGCAACTTATCTGAGATGGTGTCTGGATTGTTGATATTTGCTGCAGTACAGAAGAATGTGTTCTGGTGTTTGGAGTGCTGGTGTCTGTCTATCACAGGTACAGCTGGTTTGAACATTCTCATCCAATCTAGACAGATAAGATTTGAAATATCCATGGCCAAGTCTGAGTTGTGTGACTGTTGCAAGCTGATGTCTAGACAGTTGGTAGAAGTGTGGTGGTGGTCTGAGTTTGGGGAGGTGGAAGTGGATGGACCTGAAGTGTCTACCTTTCCTGGTATCTGGCAGTTGAGTCCAGTACTGGTGCCAGGCAGGAAGGGCAGACTGCTTGATCTGTGTCTTCAATTTGGTCAGTGAAAGGTAACTGTCCTGTGTGGGTTGGGGATACTCAGCTGCTTGTTTTGCTAAACTGTCAGCTTCATCATTGCCCTGAATACCTGTATGCCCAGGAACCCAGTGAAGATGAAGCTGTAGATCCAAGTCAGAGAGGTGTAGGTCCATGGTGAGCTGTTGAATCTGTTGTGAAACCTGTTGGCCTGGGTGAGGAGATAGGCTGTAGGAGTTGAGAATTGCTGCTTGGTTGTCTGTAAAGATCCAGATGTGCTTGAAAGATAGGCTGGTCCTGCTTGCTTCTGTGAGAGCTCTGGCAATACCTACCAATTCCCCATCATAAACCTTCATATCCAACCCAAGTCCCCCACTCCACCTGCCCACAATCTTTCCACCATGCATCATAACCACTCCTGCTCCTACTCCTCCACTCTCCAGTTCACTTCCATCTGTGTAGAGAATCAGGTTGTCTCCATTGTTGATCTGGTTGAATAGGATCTTATGTTGTCTGGCTGCTGCTTCTTTGTCTTCAGGGCTGATAAAGATGTCTAATCTGGGATATTGGTCTGGTAGGGTGGTGTGCCATGGTGGTTGCAAGATAGGATGGCATTGCTCAAGTTTCTTGCCTGCTGGTAGGTAGTTACTTAAAGTGTTCAAAACTCTAATCAGTTGGGTGGGAAACTTAGCTTGCTGGGAATGCGAAATCCTCCAATCTGGATTCACATTACCATATAGTTCATGTTGGGAGTTAAAGGTAATGTGATCTCTGAATCTGAATACTGGAGTTGTGGTACAGTCTGAATCTGAGGAGTAGGAGGTAGAGGAGCTTGGAGGATAGCTTTGTTGTAATGTTGATGGATATGAGTTAGGTGTTCTTTGTCTGACTGGATGATCTGGTAGCATCTGTAACACCCTGTAAGCATATCTCTTACAAAGTCTGTCAAGTCTTAAGGGAACAGGAAGTGTAGAAGCCTCAATCTCCAGAGCAGCTGTTGGTGAAGTTCTGAAAGCTCCTAGTATTCTCCTATTAGCTTCTGCTTGTAACTTCTCCAACTTATTAGCAAGTCCTATCTGTCCCTTCCACCAGAGTTCTGCTCCATAGTCAGCAATTGGGGTGATAGAAGTGTAGTATAGTTGCCTCATTGCTGCTGCTGATAGTCCCCATTCTGAGTTGGATAGTCTTGAGATCATGTTTAGTGCCCTGGTTGCTGCTGCTGTCTTTTGTTGTACATGGTGGTTGAATAATAGTTTCCTGTCCAGCCATACTCCTAACCATCTGAGGTATGTTGAAGGATAAATGACTGTACCATGGGGTAGGATGACTGGTATGTTGTTAGTATTGGAAAAAGGCTTGTTATGGAAGTGCATAAGCTCAGTCTTAGGATCATCAAATACTGTGACATTGTTAGCTGCCCACCTCCAGGCCCTCCTGGCTGCTCTCTCCAATGACTTGGAGTTAGCAGCTTCAGAGGGTCCTGTTACTATAAGTGCAACATCATCAATATAGGAAGGAGATCTTAGCTGAGGGGTGAGAACACTGGGTCCTAGATCCTTAAACAGGTTGGATAAGTAAAAGAGAAACAGGATTGGTGAGATTGGTGAGCCTTGTGGAATGCCTGTCTTGATTGATTGAAGTGGTTGCCTCTGTCCATCAAATACTAAGCCAAGTTGTCTGTCTGTAAGGAAGGTGTCTATCCATGAAAGAACAGGAGTGGGAAAACCTAAAGTCTGTAAAACCAAGAGTAGCTGTGTTCTGGAGACATGATCAAAAGCACCTTTAACATCAATAAATAGAGCTGAGAGTACTTTACCATTACACCTTGCCTGCTGCACATCATGTACCAAAGCCATAACTGCATCAATGGCACTTCTCCCAGCTCTTCCTCCCATCTGTGCACTGTGTAGAAGTCCATAGGTCTCTGCCATGTAGGACAGCCTGTTAGCCATAATCTTCTCAGAGATCTTACCTAAACAGTTTAACAAAGAGATTGGTCTGTAAGCTTTTGGGACTGTATAATCTGGCTTGTTAGGTTTTCTGATTATGGCTCCATTTGCCTCTCTCCAGCAGTGTGGGTGATAACCTATTTTCAGCAGTAATTTGAACAGTGCAGTAAGTGGTCTAGGAATTGCCTGATATACATGCCTTAAGCAAAGAAAGTTGATTCCATCAGGGCCAGGTGCTTTGTAAGGAGCAGACTTGAAGATTGCATCCTTCACCTCAGAGTCAGTAACTTCAGGCCAAGGGAAAGACTTATCTGCTGGAGTATCTTCTATGTTGAAGTGAGATTGGCTGGGTGGTGGGTCTGGGAACATGCAAGTTGTGAACATCTGACATTTCTCCTCAAAGTCAGTAGCAAACTGTCCATTTAGAGAAAGTGTAGGAGTTTTCAAGGACATTGTAGGTCTGGTATACTTAGCTGCTGTGAAAATGTCTTGACCTTGGGCAGTTTGCAGAAAAGATTTCCAACACTGACTCTTAGTTTCTCTGATTCTTGCAAAGTATGAGTTCCTAGCTCTCTTATAGTCAGTATGGTAGTATTCCTGTCTGTCAGATTTCCACTTCCTATGCTTTCTAGCCATATCCTGCCTCAGATTAGTTAACTCAGAAGTCCACCACCTCTTGGATCTAGAACAGGGTTTGCTGAGAGGAACATGGTGGTTAAGAGAATCTAGTATAGAGTTTTTGAGTATGAGTGCTGCTTGATCCAATGCATCAGTAGTACCAGATATCAGATATGAGTTGAAGGAAGATGAAGTCTTAGCCATTAATTGTTGTAGAGTGGATTCAAAAGAATTCCAATCTGCTTTTTGCCAGTTGAATTTATTGCTCATAGGACTGGGAACTAAGCTGTCAGCATCAAGTACTAGACAGAATCTTACCACTTCATGATCACTCCCTGTATGAGCATCTTCATCCACTGCCCAGTCCACTACTCTTTCATATATGTCTTGTGTTGCCAGTGTCAGATCTAATATTGAGCTTCCAGTTCCTTGTCTGTAATTGTATGTGGAGATATCAGGATGGTTGACTAGATCACAGTTGTTAGCTCTAAACCAATCTACCAGGACCTCACCTCTAATTTCTTTCTGCACTGCTGAATTCCATAAGCTGTGGTGGGCATTGAAGTCCCCACAGAGGATGGAATGTTGAGGGATTTGTAGCTGGTGCAGAGTTCTGTCCATAGTGTAGATTGGCCTAGAGTCAGGTGTCAGATTTTTCCTTTCATTATAGATATTCCATAAGGTAAACTTCTCTTTTCCTGCAAGAATTTGAATTGGAAGCACATCACCATCTAGGTGAGGAAGAAGGTCAGATCTGTAAGTGCAAAGAATGTCAAGTCTAGATTTGCTAACATAGGCAGCAGTTCTAGGTCTCTCATTATCAGTAGTATCAGGGAGAAAAGATTCAAATGAAGGGTGGGAGTAAGGAGTGCCATCAGAGGCCAGCCAGGGCTCCTGAACAAGAACAATATCTGCTGTACCATTAGTGTAGTGAAGGAGAGAGGTCAATACTTCATATGTCTTTGCACAGTTGTGCTGGATAATAGTAAGTGGTTTGCCTCTTATAAAGAATGGGAAGGGTTGTCAGTTGATGGGAGTTCTGGTTTGTTAGTTAAGTTCCTGTAAACCTCACATCTCAGGTCAGTAGATTTGTGAGAGCCCTCACAGTTAGCACACTTGAACTGAGAGTGGAGACATTCCTTAGTAGACTGGCAGGTAGCACATCTGTGAAGGTTGGTAGAATGGTCTCCTGCACACAGTTGGCACCTGGTAGGATGTCTGCAAGTTCTCTGATGGTGTCCAAACTTCTGGCAGTTCCTGCACTGGGTAGTGGGTCTGATGTCAACAAACTCTGAAGTCTTGACTGAAGTTCCTGCTATCACAAGTTGGTTTCTTAGTGCATATTTCAATTCTCTCAGAGTTTCAAAGGAAAGAACAAGGGAGGAGTGCAACTTTCCTACTCTAGCCTCTGGTCTGGTTAGCCATCTTGGAGGGGCAGCAAGCTGAATGTCTGTATTGTAGGCTTCAATGTCCTCCTTGAAAGCCATCATCTGTTTCTCCTCACTATCTGCCACAATCATGTCAGTAGCAACAGAGTGGGCCACCAGCTTGTACCATCTTTCCCTGATGACCACCTCCTGCAGTCCTGGAATCAGTTGACTCAAAACACTTTCCTTCTCCTTGAGTTCAGCAGCAGTGTTACCTGGCTTCACCTCAATTACTATGTTATTATTGACTGAGAGTCTAACAAGAACAACAGTAATATTCAGTTTGGCCTGGTTCAGAGCATGGTTGATTGACTCTCTGATCTGGACTGGGTTGAAGTTGGTAGGAGTAGTGGTAGGCTTGAGAATAAGTGTTCTCTCTGGCTCTGGAGTGGGCTCTGGGCGCTTTTGTGAGGCTTTGGTAGTATTGGAAGTAGTAGTAGGGGTAGAAGTAGTCTGTTCAACCATGTTAGCCCAAGTCTTCTTTGGAGGTTGGGGAATAGGAGTAGAAGAAGGAGGAGATGTGAGTTGGTCAAGTCTATTTAGAATATGGGTTAAGGTCTTCTCCTGTTTAGATAGCCTAGCTTCAATTGCCTCTAGAATAGGAGAAGAGGTTGTTGACTGTAAAGGAGCTGCATCAGGAATGTGATTATCAGGATAGCTGCTAATGGAAAGGAGTAAGTGGTTGAGAAAGTCCTCTTCAGGTGCTGTGAAAAGTCCTTGGTGTTCCTTTATGTGGTTAACAATATCATGGAGCAATCCTTCAAAAATAACGGGTCTATCCCTCTGAGCAGAGGTAGGAGGAGGAGGACTCATTGTAGACATGGTGGGAAATGGGGGAGAAATAGAGGAAGAAAGTGGAGTGCTTCTCCTATGTCCTCTAACTCTGGTGACAGTGAGAGAAACAGGAGGAGGTTGTCTGCCAGGTGGAGTACTGGGTATAATGGGGGATGATGAATACAAAGTATTAGCATCATTTAAGGGTACTTGGGAGGAGGACACTCCAGAAAGTGGAGGATGGGCAGGCATAAGTGCTTCAAAAATGCGAAAATTGCTAAGTAAAATAATAGGTAGAAGGGGGTATAGTGGTTGACAAGGCAACCAACAAGGGGAAGGAACTTAAGAAAATCACAACAAAAACTAGGTAAAAAAGTACAAAGAGGAGCAGAAGATGGAAAAGGAGAGACACTTAGCTGAAAATTTAACAGAAGCTCCAGAGTAGCTCCAGCAGGCAGCTGGCAAAATTGTAGAGCTGGAGCTCTCAATCTCCAGAAGTTATGTGGTGATGTTCAATTTTCAGGGATAAAAATAGGGGTAAAATGAAAGATAACACCACCCATGAGGCAGTATCCCTATCTTTCAGAAAATGCGGTCACCAGATGGGTACGGAGAGGGTTGCACATATAGGCCAGTTGCATTTCCGTGTACCATCACCCGACTCTAGACCAAACCACATATAGGCAAATAAAGCTAGGGAGTTGCCAGAGGGAACTGACTATCATGGATCACAGGCAACATTATCAAGCTTGTCGTCAGATGTCCTAAAGACCCAGGACAGCCGTGAGGACGGTGTGTAAATATTGCCACCCCTGGTTGGAGACAGAGTTCAACCTCCCACTAATCATATCCTCTTCACTGTTAAATCGCTAAGAAGGACAAATAGAGAAGTACCGCTTGACCTAGTGGGCTGCCATTCTCGCCGCGATAAGGACTGGAAGCACAGTAGGCAATTCAACGCAGGAAACTGGATGCAATGCAAATCCAAGAGAATACATAAGAAGTTCAGTGCAGGACTGCATTAGAAGTATCCGTGGGTGCTGAATCTCGGCGCTCGGTCCAATAGTGGAAATTGCAATGAACCAAAGGCTAAGAGACTTCGCAGTGCTCCATCGCCAAGAGTTTGAAAAGTGATGTGATGAGATTGACAGCATACAAATTGTTCATTGTGTCTACCTGGAAGATATAGGACATTAGCTGTATTCTTTAGTACAAGCATTTCATAGAGTGTTCAAATTAATTTAGTCTCTACCGCCTGACACCTGATCCATTCATCGTAGGTCAGGCCTAACACAATTGAAGTTGACACGCATGGTGATGTAAGATAGGGGGATTGTTGTGGAAAATGGATTGTATCCTGTTATGTAAGCAAGGAATATGACTTGGGATAGGCATCTCCGAGGTTGAAAAGTAACATCACTTAGCGTCAGTATCCCTGAGGCTGAAATGCGACATTGCTTGGCATCAGATCCCTGTGGTCGAAGGTGACACCACTTGGCATCGGCATTCTCCCGAGACTTAAAAGCTTGTTTTATCATGTCCTGCCCCCCCACCATTTCTCTTCCTTCCCCTAGCTTCTTTTTCTTCCCCATACTACTTTTTCTACCCTCTTGCTACTATTTCTCTTCCTTCCCCTCACTTTCTCTTACTTCTCCATGTCACTTCGCCTACCTGTCTGCATAAAAAAATAAAATAAAAATTTCAACAAACACCCCTTTATTTTCAATAGCGCAAAGTGGAGGAGAGTGTGATGTGCCTTTAACAGCCCTGATCTGGAGGAATCTATGTAAGCTATTACCGACTAATATTGATTAATAGCTGTAGGACATAAAGCTATAATATGGATAGTGATGAACTGGGATCTGATGAGTACCTCCCATTTGACCCAGTGGTTGAGGATTCTATGTAAGTTTAATCTAAACTACAACAAGCTTTCTGAATCAATAGTACTAATATTCGCACTCAAATAAGGGGGTGTTATGGCGATATTGTGTACGCCAAGTTATGGTGTAGGTTCAAAGATCCTATCGCCAAATCAGCATCTACCCAACATGGCACGAAGAGATCCTTGCCTACAACACAGTGCTCTCCCTTGACCCCAACCGTCTGACAGACTCCTAATTGTAGTCCGTCATTGATTTTACCAGCTCCCGTCCCCCTGTCAATCAGCGTGTCGAACTCGTAGAAGCCTTGCACCACGCTGACAATGTAGAGGTGCTCTTCTGTGACCTGAGGATCTTGGTCAAGGACCGGGCCAAGAAACTCCAGGCGACTAAGGAGTACTTCAGTACAGAGCGGGCTAGTGCTGGTAAGGTTGTAGGACCTGAGAGTAAGTATACTTCCCGATTGATCTTCTATTACCCTCGCACTTACAATTATATATTACTGGCTGCCTCGGATCCGTCCTCTCCTTACCGCCCAAGGCAGTGTGAATCCATTTCCTTCCCTGAAAGGTTACTCTCAAGGTAAGGCATCTATTCCTCAGCCACCGCTGATATGCTATGGACTCTGATGGTGGAATTGCCTGGGGAGCCTTTTGTGCACCAAGTATCATAAATCTGCCCAGGGTGGTTCGCGGACAACGGGTAAAGACGGACATCTGAACCTGTTAGGCAGTAGCCAAGACCGTTGTTATCCGTCGGACCAGGGCCTGAATCTTATGATCGGAGATAGTCTAGGAAGACTCGTAAGGTAGTAAGGAATAAAAGAGTAGAGATTCGTAATTGTAAACTTATTATATTGTTAAGGTCTCTTCTCCGTTACTTGATTCCTCTAACTAACACAGAGACCTTAAACCTATTTATACTAATCTACTGGTACTTAGTATCCCTGTACTAACTTGTACCAAGGAGCCTTTAACTGTAGTTTCTCCTAAGTGTGAACACCATTTGACCCTGAAAGTTCGTACACCACTTCAACCTTAATTGAGACAAGATATTTATCTTGAAAAGATAGCGACTTATCTCCCACCAGCGAAGATTATCAGCTGCGTGTTGTGCGTCCTGTGCATCAGACGCACAGGACGCCGGAACGCAAATCGCGATTCAGGACACAGGTGGACAAGGCAACCGACGTCAGGATGCAAGCAGACTTATTATTATTATTATTATAATTCATTACGCTTATGGAGCCAGAGGCTATGAAGCGGCAACTAACATACAAAATGGCACCCCACCAGCTCCTGGTCCCTGATATCCGTCTCCTAAATGTTAGTAGCAGCTTTTGATTGGACCCCCTGTCATAACGCTAACGACACCTTTTACAAAAGAAATCCCCCCACCCGCCTTAAGCCTAACAAACAAAACAAACAAAACACAAGTAAGAGGAAACCTAATTAGCCTTTGTCCGCCTCTCAGCAGCCACTTGGTTTGCCGCCAGGTATGTTGCACACTCCTTGGAAGTTGCCATGTGAGGTTCGTTGCAGTTCTTGCACTTGATGGTGGTATGGATGCAGGCTTTGCCTCTGGTGGGACAATCAGACCTGCCGCACGTGTGAAGGTAGGTAGGGTGCTCATGCGTGCAGATTGCAGAGTAGGTAGTGCCCGTACACTGGGTAGGGTGGTGACCAAACGTAAGGCATCTGGAACACAGGGTGTCTGGACCAAAGGTGAGGTAGCGTTGGACCTTAAACCTTTTACCAAAGAGTGAGAGGCCTCTGTTGAGGGCTTTATCTGTGCTGTCTTTGCCGGCAATAGTGATGACCATGGTAGATGCTGCTTTGCCCGTGCGTTGGGTGTCTGTGGTGAGCCACCTGGGTGGACGGGGAAGGTGAATGCCAGTGTTGAACTCCTCAATCTCTGACTTGACAGTGTGGAACCCCTCAGGAGTAGAGGGGACTGAGGTGGGGATGCCGTGGATGATGACCTTATGCCAAACTTCATCTTGTCTGAGGCCAGTGGCAGCAGGTATGATGGATCTTGCTGTTTCCTCAATTGCTGTTCTGTGTTGCTTGAGGACTTGGGCAGCCGTGATGTTGTCCTTATTGAGAAGAAGGACATGATGGTTTGGGGTGAACTCAATCGTTGCAACAAGAGGCTTCTTAATTGCAGTGTTGAAGGCGTTTCGTATGGTAAGGGCGTTGATGTCATCTGGAAGTGCTGTGCCATCACTCTCAATTACAATCGTACAGTCGCGTTTGGTCAAAGCTGCAGCTGTGACAGTCTTGCTGGCTGAGGTTGCTGTAGGCTTGCTGGGGAGGTTTCTGGCCGCTTTCTGGGCCCAGGTTTGCTGTGCTGGTTGGGTGGTAGGGGGGTGGGTGTTCGCAAAGGTAGTGTTGCTATGCTGGGGCTGGGCAACAAGGTGCGCGACTTGAGAGGTGAGGGCTGCCACTTTGGCTTGGAGGTCTTTGGTGTCTGCAATGTGTCGTTCCTGAACTACCAGCATGTGTGCTTCCATAGCTTTGAATGTATCCTTGAGCTCGCAGTAGCAGGTCTTCATGGTTTGTAGCTCTTCTTGTAGATAGGTGATGTGTTGGTTGACTGCCTGTTCCCAGGCATCTTCTGTAGCAGGTGGAGGGGCGACAGTCTGGACAGGGGAAGGAACGTCTTCTTCCATCTGGGTGTCGTCTGGAGAGGTGGGGAGGATTGATGTTCCCCTAGTTTGGTGCGATTCTGGTAGGTGGAAGGGGCTGGCAAGAGGGTTTTTGCCACCCCTGCCCTTGCCCAGACGTCGTGAAGACGACATCAAGGGTGTAGGAGGGACTCTGCTGATAGGGGTGATGAAATAACAAATAAAGTGGGATGATTTGTCTGTAAAAGTGGGGAAAAGGGGCAGGTGAAGCGGTGAGAATTGGTGGTTGACCAATGAGGTGGGGGCTCAGCGAAAATTTTGGTGTGGTTTTTTCTTTCGCTGTGGTTGTAACGGCAACGGAGTCCACAAGTAGACTTGGCAACCTATATCTGGATGCAACAGGGTATGGCAACCAATTTCACGACGCAACTCGACGTCACGGGACGCAACTGGACTTCATGGGACGCAACTGGACGTCACAGGGCGCAACTAAATATCACACGATACAACTGGATGTAGGAATTGACGTCAGAATATGTTTCTTAAAATTCAGAATTTACTAGATACAGCCAATACAAACCATAACTTATACCTTGGTTGCTCTAAAATAAGCTATATTTTTAAAGTAAACAAAATTTCTTATTATAAATCCAGAGGCTCAGGCTAGGTTACAAAAAGAAAGCGAGGAGAGAAGAGCAGTACCGAGTCTAATAGTTGTAACAAGTGAGAACTCCACCAATATTAGTGCCAAGTAGACGTTCTTTATAGTGTTGGAAAGCTGGCGTCGGGTAGAATATTGCTATAACATATGGAGTACTGCGCCCACAGTATCGCCAAGGAATCTGGCGTCAAAGTCAGCACTTCGCCAGGACACATAATAGGCTGTATCTCTACCGATATTGACGCCAAGTAGACGTTCTTGATACCGTTGGAAAGCCCGCGTCGAGTAGAATATTGCGTGAAAGTACGGAGTACTGTGCCCAAAGGATGCCCGAGGAATCTGGCGTCAAAGTCAGCACTTCGCCAGGACACAGAATGGGCTGTATCTCCACCAATATTAGCGCTGAGTAGATGTTCTTTATACCTTTGGAAAGCCTGCGTCGAGTAGAACATTGCTGTAAAGTATGGAGTACTGCGCCCAAAGGATGACCTAGGAACCTGGCGTCAAGCTTAGCACTGCACTTGGGTAAACATCACATCCATAACAGCCTCTATCTCCACCAATATTGACACCGAGTAGACGTTCTTGATTCCGCTGGAATGTCCGTGTCGGGTAGAATATTGCTGTAAGGTATGGAGTACTGCGCCCACACGATGCCCGAGAAATCTGGTGTCAAAGTCAGCACTTCGCCAGGATACATAATAAGCTGTATCTCCACCAGTATTGACACCGAGTAGACGTTCTTTTGACCGTTGGAAAGCCTGCGTCAAGTGGAACATTGTTGTAAAGTATGGAGTACTGGACCTAAAGGTTGGCCGAGGAATCTGGCGTCAAAGTCAGCACTTCGCCAGGGTAAACATCACCTCCATAACAGCCTGTATCTCCATCAATATTGACGCCGAGTAGACGTTCTTTATACCATTGGAAAGCCTGCGTCGAGTGGAACATTGCTGCAAAGTATGGAGTACTGCGCCCAAAGGATGGCTGAGGAATCTGGCGTCAAGGTCAGCACTTTGTTAGGACACAGAATAGGCTCTAGCCCCTTCTAAACTCACAGTAGGCAGATGTTCTTTAGTGCAATAGATAGCTGAAATCGAGTATAATGTAGCCCTAAATAATTAGCTTTCATAGTATAGGGACTGAGGAGCAATGGTAGTTGACAGACCTGTTATTGATGTCCTGACCCTGATGATGCGTGGTTGTCCAAATGTTACTCAACGCGTCACAACTTAAACAAAACACCCAAGTTACCATGTACTCCAACAATCACGACTATCACTCACTTTTTCATTCTACCGTTGGGCCATTTTGGCTTCCAGATCCTTTGAGAGATCAAAATAGAATTTAGTACGTCTCATCTGCTATTTCTGTAGATATTTTCAGATTTGGTAATAGTGTCTAGTAGATACACCAATGGCTGGTATGTGGCTTAGTATCATGATTAAGACTCTCTCCCATCCTGTGTCAGGACATCAGCCAGGATTGAGACTCTCTGCCATCTTGTGTCAGGATATCAGGCCGGATTGAGACTCTTTGCCGTCTTGTGTCAGGATATCAGCACAGATCGAGGTCCACCTAGCCAAATTGGGAGTTGAATATTATTCCATCCTCGCTTAGGTTGGACTTCAGACGTCCTGGACACTGCCAGACAAATCAGGACGTCCAGGACGCATAGGACGCCAGCAACTGTACATTTGCGTCAGGACATACAGCTGACGCATCTGACGCATGGTTATTTTTTGCTGATGCCCAATGATCTCTTTGCGATCTCTAGGCTTGAATGAACTAAGTATGTCAATGTTGTCCGAATGGCTATCATTCCAATCGTCCCTTCTGATCAAGAACTAGCTAAGTTCATTGTCAGGAACTGGTGCATATTTAATAGATGCTTGCATGAGTCTCAACACACCAGTATCATAGAAAGACTTCATGCATCTCCAGTCTTCCAATCCAAGTCTGGTTCCCCTCTGACCTCCTGCCTTTAAGAGGGACTCCTATTGGAGTCGCCCGACATACGCCTAATCTTGAACTGGTATTGGTAACTTCTGAACTAGTTTGATAGTGTCGGATGTCTTGTATCTAATTGATTGAAAATCCCTCAGTCGGCTATTCACTAATGTGAGTGGTCTTATATGGTTTTTGCTCAGGGAGTTATAAATTAGAACTTTTTATTTCTATTCCTATATAGCTTTGCCGCAACCATCTTATCAAATCACTTAACCTCTCTGGTCAGATACGTGAGGTCATCACTATGCTAGGTCTTATATGCCTAACAGATACCCACAGTATCTAATCGGGGCGACTGGTGATACCACATCCATACTGTGTTGGCCACCCGATGAAAATCTCTTCCCCATGGACGACTCATCTTTCTCACTAGAGGTGATGATATTTGGGCATGGCTCAATGCTAATGATGGCCAACATCCCCTGGAACTTATAGTCCTGAAGTCACCCACGGATCAAGGAGAAAACAAGGTCCAGACCCTCAAGCATGCGAATGCATGAGACCCATTTTCGATTGCTCTGTCTGGAATTGCTCAGGCTAGGCTAAAGATACCACGACATCCACATACAAGGAGAAGCAGGGGAAGCAATAGCTGGAGTCTGAGAGGGTGGGGAGCTCTCAGGTGCCTAATAGCACCAGGGTGTTCCTAGTCATAGATGATGATGTAAGTTACTTTGTCTAACCGGTTGTGAGCTAACAAGATGATGTAAACATAGTAGCTAATCATCAACATAGTATGAAAAACAGGGCACTTTTGGCCCCATGACCCAACGCACTTGGAGGACTGCCCTCTAGTGGGTTACCTACCAATCGGAAACCTCCAATCTGTTTGAGTCTGTGTCGAAAGAGCGAGACCCTAGGCATTCAGTGCCCTCCGCTACAGGAGGACGCAGATCACTCCAAGTGGTTCTAAGAGAGAACCCCGAGTTGGAAGGGTCCCTGATAGAGGCAGACCTGGGGACAGCCCAGAGTCCACAGTGTGACAGCAGGGAGGACAGCGAGACTGCTACCCAGCCTGTCATTCAAAATGGCCACCTAGCCACCACCCTGTTGCTCCAACTGTTGCTCATCCTCCCCCAGCACTCCAAGACTCCGTTGCCGTTACAACCACAGGGAAAGAAAAAACCACACCAAATTTTTCGCCGAGCCCTCACCTTATTGGTCAACCACCAATTATCACCACTTCACCCCCCCCTTTTCTCCACTTTTACAGACAAATCATCGCAATTTATTTGTTATTTCATCACCTCTATCAACTGAGTCCCACATACAACTCCCTTGATGTCGCGCAGACCCTTGGGCAAGGGTAGGGGTGGCAAGAACCCTCTTGCCAGCCCTTTTCACCTACCAGAATCCCACCAGACCAGAGGAACATCAATCCTCCCCACCTCGCCTGACGATACTCGAATAGAGGAAGACATTCCTTCCCCAGTCCAGACTGTCACCCCCCTACAGGACTCAGAGGATACCTGGGAAAAGGCAATCAATGAGAACATCGCCTTTTTCAAAGAGGAATACAATACCTTAAGAACTGCCTACTCTGGCCTGAAGGATGCGTGCAAAGCTATGGAAGCACACCTGATAGTAGTGCAGGAGCGACACATTGAAGACAGCAAAGACCTCAAAGCCAATGCGGCAGCCCTCACCTCCCAAGTCGCACACCTTGTTGCCCAACCACAACACAGTAATACCACCTTCGTGAACACACCACCCCCCCTTACCCAACAACTACAGCAAACTTGGGCCCAGAAAGCGGCCAGAAACCTCCCCAGCAAGCCCCCAGCATCCTCACCAAGCAAGACTGCCTCACCAGCAGTTTTGACAAAACGCGACCGTACGATTGTCATTGAGAGAGATGGCACAGCGCTCCCAGATGACATCAACACCCTTACCATCAGGAACGCTTTCAACACTGCAATCAAGAAGCCTCTTATTGCAACCATTGAGTTCACCCCAAACCACCATGTCCTCCTCCTTACTAAGGACACCATTACGGCGGCCCAAGTCCTCAAACAACACAGAACAGCAATTGAGGAAACAGCAAGAACCACTATACCTGCCGCCACTGGCCTCAGACAGGATGAAGTCTGGCACAAAGTTATCATCCACGGCATCCCCACCTCAGTCCCCTCCACTCCTGAAGGATTCAACACAGTCAAAGCAGAAATTGAGGAATTCAACACTGGCTTCCACCTTCCCCGCCCCCCCAGGTGGCTTACCACTGACGCCCAACGTACCAGCAAAACAGCATCCACAATGGTCATCACTATTGCTGGCAAGGACAACACAGACAAAGCCCTCAATAGAGGCCTCTCACTATTTGGCAAGAGGTTTAAGGTGCAACGCTACCTACCCTTTGGCCCTGACACCCAGTGTTCCAGATGCCTTGCCTTTGGATACCACCCTACCCAGTGTACCGGTACTACCTACTGTGCTATCTGCACCCTGGAGCACTCTACCTACCTCCACACTTGCGGTAGATCAGATTGCCCCACCAAAGGCAAGCCCTGCCTCCATACCATCATCAAATGCAAGAACTGCGGCGAACCACACCTAGCAACCTCCAAGGAGTGTGCAGCATATATCACGGCAAACCAGGTGGCTGCCCAAAGGCGGACCAAGGGCACTTAGGTTTCCTTTTACATGTACTTTCCTTTGTTATTTATGAGTTAGGCGGTTGGCAAGGTGGAGGATTTCCTATCCTTCATTATGGCGGATGGCCGTTGGCCCACTCAAAAGCTGCAAACATCGTTTAGGAGACAGGTGTAGTTGACTGGGATGGTTTCCTCTAAGGTAGTTGCCGCTTCATAGCCGTAGGCTCCTTAAGCGTAATGAGATATAATAATAATAATAATAATCCCCCAGCACTCTCAGCAGCCCCAGCACTCCCAGTACCCCTGCGACCTCCAGCATCTCCAGCAGCCCTGGCAGCCTCCGGCCTCCACGTTCCTGATACCTAAACCGTGCTGCCAAAATTGCAATTCTCAGGCAAACACTGGGCAGGTAGAGGGTCAATAATTTTTCGTTGGTGAATTTTTTGCGTTGTGAGATTTCTTTTGCAATAGGAGATTTATCTTTTGTTCGTTTTCTTTTGTTTTGTATTTTCGCGATTTGCCTGTAGTTCATGTTTGTGGAATTTGTACGTTTGTTAGCATATATTTATGTTAAAATTAAGCTCCCTTGCTTAGGCATACTGTATGGTATTTTGTATTGCTGGTGGTCTGATCACTTATGCCGGTGCCACTACTGCCTGGTACTTGAATATATTCTAGTAATACATGTGCCCTTACGCCCCCTTACCTTAACAACTGAAATTCATTTCCTGAATTCAGCACCTCTCATAAACATAGCCTGTAAGGGGCCTGGCTGCCACCGACCGAGCAAGTCGATTGGCCAGTTTGTATTGCATTCTCGCCTGTTCAGCTGCTTCAATAGATAGTCTAAAGCTGAGATTTAGAGTTCTAACCCGTTTTAAGTCTGGCAGGTGTCTCACTAGAATTTGTGTAACCACCCGATGCTCATTGTGGCAAGATTTCACACCTAGGGTCTTATAGCCATACTCCCATTTCACATACGTGGTACGCCCCCATTTCACCAACCATATTCGTAGTGGAGTCTTCAAGACTATGACCTCTAGAAATGCCAGGACTACAAACATAATCCTAAGCTCGTAGAAAACCCCTTTTCGCAGACAAAAGTTATCTTTATTACCAACTGATATTGTATGATTCTTCCAGCTGCTAACCTAGGTCCTAGTATATAAGACCTGATGTGTTTTATTGATGGCTGAGAAACTATCATATACCAACTCCTCACTTTTCTGACCCGTAAGATATGCCCCATTGTATTATGTTCTAATTCCTATCTTTTCTAACGTTCACCAGCATTCTGCTAGAACCTCATGCATAGCTAACCATATTCTAATTCACGCAGTCTGTCAACACCTCATATGAACAACTTGTCTATATATAAACACAATGCCAAAGCCAATGCTACAGGATCTGTGAGATTGAGGCTGGCAATACAGCAAAACAGATCTGGTCACTCTACAAGTACACTGTCGGACTGGCTGTCACCGTGTCATAGCCCTTTACTACCAGACTCCATATGGCCAATTGGAAGACCCCAGTAGTACCTCTACAGAAGTACAATACAGACCACAGGATACAGCGAACCTGGCATTGAACAAGATGCACAAGTGGACTTAGAAACCCTTCGCCTAAGCGACAGTAACAGTGATGAGTACCAAAATTCACATGGATCTGATAGAAACTAATTGGACACGGAACCTGAAGCAGAGGACAATACTACTCCTGATAGACCCACATGAGTACCATGTTATCAGTCAAGAAAAGCACACAGAGAAAGAACTAATCGCGTAACAACTCTGCGAATTTCAACCCCCTCTGGATCAGAGGAAACTGCTCTAGTCAGGAGGACCCCCGGTGTGGTTGCTTTAACTTCAAAGGTATGCCAAGTATGGCTTCTGGTGCTCGATGAAAGTTCAGATGTAGGACACATTAAGCCATTGGAGGAATGTATTAAAATAGTAAGTAGATACACTGAAAAAGAGACATGGCATGAATATTGGTACAGTAACAGCAGGGAAAGATACGCAATTGGCACTCAGGGGTAAGATAGTACTTTCTTTACAACATACAACGTAGGATTGTAAAATTATATAATCTCTCCAAAGGCGATCCCAGTACTCTTACACAAAGAATAGACTACCTTCTGGAAGGGGACTGATTTATGTGTGCTCTACGGGGGCACAAGGTTGGTACTCCGTTAACGAGATGGCCCTTTCCGGCCATGACTAGGGTTGCTTGAACTCTGTACAGGAAATCACATTGGGATTCCTGCCACCCAAGATTACTGAGACCATATAGAGAATGTACATTAAAGGCAATAGGATGCAGGAGATTGCCGAACCGTATTCTCTTGGACGTATCAATGGTACAATAATTTGCTTAACACGTGTAATATTATGCAATACCCTACGGGCATGGCAAAGTAGAGTATATAATAATCTGGGCGACTTCCTGGCTGAGACGGCTGGTGGTTAGTCTCCCATAAATAAGCATTTTTATTTACAACCAACACAGCTTACTTGACTGCAGACCTTCTTGCCTGGCAGAGAGCTATGTGGGTAGAATGCCTGGGAGAGGTACAGCAGACAATTCTGGAGAAGACCCAGCGGACCAATAGGGCAAAGGTCGAAAGCAGGCATAGCCAGCAAGAAGACTGCCGTCAGCGCTTCACAAACAACTAGGCAGCAGTGACTGCGAAGCTATGGAGTCTGACATCTATCTGGACTCCACAATACCCCGTCCTACACGGTCTCACTCCAGGTTACCTGCGTATGGAGAACAAGGTTGAGTGCCAGGACAGCCAAAACAATTCACAGGAATCAAACTTGTCTTTATGTATACCACAGACCTCAGATGCACACGTACTCAGCTTTCTAGATTTTGATTCTGGGCATCCTAATAGGTTACGTGAGGTTACTAAAGGAGGTGGAGAAGACAATTTTATAAGCCATACAAGATCCCAACACCTCGCGCTTCGCTTTAAGAATTTGGAGAAAGTACGAGGGGGCCCAGCTGTGAGTATTAGTGAGGCTAATGAACATATAATGGACATATTATAAAGTAGCAAAAATTGATTAAATTTCATTATCTATAATCGGATATGCCACGGGATAGCGGGTGCGTAGGAAATTAATATTCACAATATGTGGACACAAGAGAACGATACCACTGGACACAACGTGGGGACAACATGGTGAATCACTTATGGGGATCAGATGGTATCAAGACTCGGCCATAATCTTACATAGTAGCATTTGAGGGAGAACGGGATCGTCCAGATTATATGAGGATGCATTATGAATCAAGTGAAAACGTAAGACATGGGGAGTAGGAGAGGAAAAGGTCTGGGTGTAAGCAGCAGAATGGAGTGCAACAGGGCAGGAAATGTAAAGAACTGAGGTACCCAATGTCAGGAATGCGAATCTGATGTCAGGACAGATGGCGCCTGGGTCTGATGTCATGCAAGAATGGGGGGTGTTTAGGCAACATACCGAAGTAATAGCAATAGCTTTGACGTGGCACAGGTGCTAGCGTGATGCACCAGACATACCCGCAGCATAACCAGAGTTCACCAGACACTATTGGAGTGCTAGGAATGCAAGAGGTCTGTGTCGGGATAGAGTTTGAACAAGGGATACTAAATGACATAAGTCAGGATACAACATCAATCCGACATCGCGTACTGATTCGCAATTTACATTCTGAGTACCCGGTGTACCAGACACAGGGGATGCCCCAGGCGTGAGCATAAATTTTCACTAATGTACAGCTCTGATGTGGAGTGATGGAGCTGCATCAAATCTCCTCATTTTCGATTATAGTACTAGAAAGTTGGGATAAACTGACAAGCAATTTCAAAAAGAAGCTGAGGTAAAGTTAAATGCAATTGCAATACAGTCTGAGCATTAAGAGCTTATAGAAAACATGTTTCTAGTAGAAATCAAATATTAAAATAACAGAAAGCAATCACTTCAACTGACAAATCTGTAATACCAATAACACCCATAGGTCAGAGCGGGATGTCCAACTGGTAACAAAAATATTATTTGTGGCATAGCAGACAACATCAGGAACAGAACCAGGATATCTCTATAATGGATACATATGTGAGAAATATGAGCATACAAGTAAGAATGTAAAGTTACTGATATTAGCATCCAGTACAGCATGGACATCAGCAAAAAAAACCCAGTGTCAGATGCGTCAGCTATACATCCTAATGCAAATGTACAGTTGGCGGCGTCCCATGCCTCCTGGACGTCCTGAAGTGTCCGGTAGCGTCAGGGACATCCTGAGTTCTTCCTAAGTGAGAATGCAATAATTTTCAACTCCCAATTTGGCAAGATGGACCTTCATCCTTGCCGATGTCCAGACACAAGACGGCAGAGAGTTGTAATCATAATACCAAGTCACATACCAGCCACCGGCATATCTACGGGACACTAGGACCAAATCTAAAAATATCTACAGAAATAGGAGATGAGATGTAAAAAATTCTATTTTAGTCTCTTGAAGAATCTGGGAGCCAAAATGACCCATCGTGTTGTTATAATATGGGACAGAACGACGATACAAGATGTAAAGTAGTGATCGATTGCTTGAGTAACTTGAATGCTTAACACTATCAAAGGGAAGGGCCAAAGACCCTGACTATCTACTGTTCTGGAGCAAGCCAAATAGCTTGAGCGAGCAATAACAATAATAGAGAAAAGTGGTGTGTGAGAAAGGCAAGGAGGTATCTTCAATAGTCTGGAGGTCTAGATGCGCCATCAGGTTTAATGCAAGGAGAAAATATCAATAGTAAGAGTAACACTGCAGTAGTGCGAGAAGTATGTTTCAACACTCCCCCTCTTCCGCAATACCAAGAGAAAAAGACCGACAAGACCAAGTAGATCGAACCTCAAAATGAGAGAATGAAGGAAAAAGTCCATGAACCTCATCGAGCACCAGTAAAACCCCCTATCCAAGAGTGTCTCAAGGGGGAAAGGTATACTCTCAGTTCCTCCTATACAAATCAAAATAGTAAGAAACAAGAGAAAGAGGATAAAAAGTCCACACCAAAGAAATGCAATCTAAATGACGGTTTCCATACCAATCCTTCTCATGTGGTACCAATGGAGGTCTCGAGCAAGCGGTTTCGTAAGCATGTCGGCAGACATATCGTGAGTTGATAGATGTTGAAATATGACAATCTTCTGCTTGACGATATCACGGACGTAGTGATATTTTACATCTATATGTTTTGTCCGGTCATGATGGCGGGCATTGGAGATCTGTGCAAGACCACCAGTGCTATCAGTGTAAACAGTAGTGGGAGAAGAGAAGGATTCCACTGGAGAGCTCGTGGCTATGAGATCTCCGACAAGACGGCGAAGCCATACTGCCTCCCGTCCAGCTTCCGATGCCGCAATGTACTCCGCTTCCGTAGTGGAGAGAGCAACGATCGTTTGCTTCTTAGCCTTCCAGGCTATAACACATCCAGAGAGTAGAAAGACGAAACCCCCTGTCGACTTTCGGTCACCCAAATCTCCTGCCCAATCTGAGTCAGAAAATCCTTCCAGAGACTCGTTCAACGGAATATCTCCTTTCTTATAGCATAGTTTTATATCTCTTGTCTGCTTCAAGTATCTTAAAACTCGCTTGGCTTGAGCAAGATGCTCAGATCCAGCAGAGGCAGAAAACTTTGACAAAACTGATATGGTGAAGGCTAGATCCGGCCGAGTTCCCAACATGAGGTACATGATACTGCCGACGAGTGACTGGTAGAGCTGTTGATCCTCGGGGGAGATTGGATCAAACTTCAAAGAAGGTCGAGCGTCAAGTGGTATCCAAATACCATTGCAATCGCTCATGCCGAAACGTCGCAATACCGATTCAACGAAATGTTGTTGACCTATACGAATCTTTCCCGGAAGTTGCTCGATATCGATACCCAGGAATTGACGAGATAACCCTAGGTCAGTCATTTTGTACTGGTTTATAAGAAGCTGTTTTACGGATAGAATAGCAGAAGGATTTCCGGAGGCTATCAGAATGTCATCAACATAGAGGAGTAGTATGACCTTGCTAGAGGACGAGATGTATAGATTAGAATCAGCAAAGGATGGAACAAAACCTTGTGACTGAAGGAAACGATCAATATCACTAAACCAAAGGCGAGGCGCTTCTTTAAGCCCATATAGCGCCTTCTTCAATCGACATACTCCACCAGAAGGTGCTCTAGGCTGCAGCCACTCCATGCCTTCGGGGAAGGCCATGTATACAAGATTGTTAATTGTAGGATTAAGAAAAGCGGTAATGACATCCATCTGGTGAATCGTCCAACCAAGTTGAGCTGCAAAGGCAACTAGAGTTCTGAATGTCGTCAGCCGAGCAACCGGAGCATAAGTCTTACCAAACTCTGTTTGTTCATATCCCTTAATAACAAGGCGTGCCTTATATCGAATTGAACGATCTGAGTTATGCTTAACTCTAAACACCCATCTGCACCCAATGATCTTCTCTCCGCCAACTTTACCATGATCAACAACCTCCCAGGTGTCATTCGCCATAAGAGAGTCGAACTCTTGTTTCATAGCACTCCGCCACGATGCATAACAAACAGCATCAGCGTAACTCTCCGGGTCGTCACCCGGACAGAGCTCGCTCATATCAAAAGCCTTTGCAGAAACTGCCTGAATTGGCTGACGGTGACGGAGAGATCGGCGAAGCATTTGGCTCGATTCTCGTACACGCTTAAGGACCTTCTGAGGCACAAGTGATTCTGAATCAACTTTCTTAAGAACTGGGCTTTTCATGCCACTAGGGGAGCTCTCGGGATCAGGAGCGACCTGATCAATACGGAGACTGTTGTGCTCAAAACCCTTCTCCTGCTCGACAATCGTAGGAGCTTGTCCCCTCCGCTGCGCGGGAACCAAAATAGCATTTGGTATTGGGACCGGACTAATGCGTACGTCACTACCCTTGCCCTTAATCATTGGCATCTTGGCGGCTCCCAATCTAACTTCTTCAGCCATAGGGTCAACAGTGGGCCCACACCCAATATCGTCATCGCCTTCATCTCCTTCGGCGAGTGGTACAAACTCCCGAAGTACATCACGGCCTGGACCCTGCTTCACATCACCTGGGGTGCGAGCTTCATCAAACAGAACGTCAGATGAACGAACAATAGACCGGAAATCAGGGTCCCATAAGCGCCAAATCTTTCCAGTATCGTGGACATAGCCAATCATGATACATTCCCGAGAACGAGGGCCAAACTTGCCATTGCGCTGTTCTTTTGGAATAAGTCTACTAGCAGAGCATCCAAAGCGACGAAGATGGCTTAAATCAGGCTTAACACCATGCAACATTTCGTATGGCGACCGACCACCGAGAGAGGTTGATGGAGAGCGACTGTGAAGATAGAGCGCTGTTTCTATTGCCTCAGCCCACATCGCATCAGGCAAGTTGGAATCTAAAAGAATCGCCCTTCCTTTTCCAACAATTGTACGAATCATTCTTTCTGCAACGCCATTCTTGTGCTGACAATAGGGGGGTGCAGGCTGAAAAGAAATCCACCCGACACGCAAGATACCTCGAAAAAGAGAGTTGTCATACTCTCCTTTGCCGTTATCACATCTAAAACGGGAAATGGGCCAGTTTGGAAAAGCTGTTTCCACTCTTGCCTGAAACTCCTGAAACTCTCTTGTGATCTCCACGGACTCTTTCGTGCGCAAAAAATAACCATACGCCCATCGAGTATAGTCATCAATATAAAGAATAAGGTAACGGGACCCGGACCACGATGGTGTACCAATTGGGCCACAAAGATCGGAGTGAATGAGTTCAAATGGCCTTGTTGCTCGTGTTACTGGAATTCGAGCAAAGGTACGCTGATGTTTTGCTTCAATACAGGTACGACAAGGTGGAACATCACCGACTGGAAGGCCCACGATCGATGACACAGCACGATAGTTGAGGTGAGCCAATCGCTGATGCCAGAGGGTAATTGGAACTGCAGAGTCAGTACCAATCGATGTATTGGCAGTATTGGCTTGAGGTATATCGGCTTTATGTTGCAAAAGAGGAAACAGAACAAGCGACTTTATGGCACCTGTGACAATCGCTCTTCCAGGACCGGCAAGTTCCCAGACTAAATTCCTAAGTCGACCAAGCAGTATCGGAGAGCATCCATCAAGGCGTGAAATCGTACACGTATCTGGGCCAAAGGTAATATGGCGGAATGCGGACAGTTGACCAACAGATAACAAAGATGACCGGAGGTTGGGTGCATAGAGTGCTTGAATGTCTAGGGCAAGTACTCCTGTACTATCATCATTGTTGAATAGGATTCGTACCGTCCCTGATCCGATAGCATTTACTGACGAGTTGTTACCCATATGGATAGGAATGAAAGCATTAGGCTTGAAGGCAATATATGAGAACAAGGCATCGCGGTGACTCCGTTGCCGTTACAACCACAGCGAAAGAACAAACCACACCAAATTTTTCGCCGAGCCCTCACCTCATTGGTCAACCACCAATTATCACCGCTTCACCCAGCCTTCTTCCCCACTTTTAGAGACAAATCATCCCACTTTATTTGTTATTCCATCACCCCTATCAACTGAGTCCCTCATACAACCCCCTTGATGTCGCGCAGACCCTTGGGCAAGGGTAGGGGTGGCAAGAACCCTCTTGCCAGCCCCTTTCACCTACCAGAATCCCACCAGACCAGAGGAACATCAATCCTCCCCACCTCGCCTGACGACACACAGATGGAAGAGGATACCCCTTCCCCTGTCCAGACAGTCGCACCCCCACCAGATTCAGAAGATGCCTGGGAAAAGGCAGTCAATGAACACGTCACCTATCTACAAGAGGAACTACAAACCATGAAGACCTGCTACTGCGAGCTCAAAGATACCCTCAAAGCCATGGAAGCACACATGCTCGTAGTGCAGGAACGACACATTACAGACACCAAAGACCTCCAAGCCAAAGTGGCAGCCCTTACCTCTCAAGTCGCGCACCTTGTTGCTCAACCACATCATAGCAACACCACCTTCGCGAACACCCAACCACCTCCCACCCAGCCACCACAGCAAACCTGGGCCCAGAAAGCGGCCAGAACCCTCCCTAGCAAGCCCCCAGCACACTCACCAAACAAAACTGCCACTTCTCCAGTTTTGACCAAACGCGACCGTACGATTGTCATTGAGAGAGATGGCACAGCACTCCCTGACGACATCAACACCCTCACCATCAGGAACGCTTTCGACGCTGCAATTAAGAGGCCTCTTATTGCAACCATTGAGTTCACCCCAAACCACCATGTCCTCCTCCTTGCCAAGGACAACATCACGGCCGCCCAAGTCCTCAAACAACACAGAACAGCAATTGAGGAAACAGCAAGATCCACCATACCTGCCGCTACTGGCCTCAGACAGGATGAAGTCTGGCATAAGGTCATCATTCACGGCATCCCCACCACTGTCCCCTCTACTCCTGCAGGATTCAACACTGTCAAGGCAGAGATTGAAGAGTTCAACACTGGCATTCACCTTCCCCGCCCCCCCAGGTGGCTCACCACTGAATCCCAACGTACCAGCAAAGCGGCTTCCACAATGGTTATCACTATTGCTGGTAAGGACAACACCGATAAAGCCCTCAATAGAGGCCTCTCTCTCTTTGGCAAGAGGTTTAAGGTTCAACGCTACCTTTCCTTTGGCCCTGACACCCAGTGTTCCAGATGCCTTGCCTTTGGACACCACCCCACCCAGTGTACCGGTACTACCTACTGTGCTATTTGCACCTTGGAGCACCCTACCTACCTCCACACTTGCGGCAGATCAGATTGTCCCACCAAAGGCAAACCATGTCTCCATACCATCATCAAATGCAAGAACTGCGGCGAACCCCACATGGCAACCTCCAAGGAGTGTGCAACATACCTGGCGGCAAACCAAGTGGCTGCTGAGAGGCGGACAAAGGCTAATTAGGTTTCCTCTTACTTGTATTTCGTTTGTTTTATTTGTTAGGCTTAAGGCGGGTGGGAGGATTTCATTTGTAAAAGGGGTCGTTAGCGTTATGACAGGGGGTCCAATCAGAAGATGCTACTAACATTTAGGAGACGGATATCAGGGACCAGGCGCGGGTGGCGCCCCATTTTGTATGTTAGTTGCCGCTTCATAGCCTCTGGCTCCATAAGCGTAATGAATTATAATAATAATAATAAGGCATCGCGGTTCCGACAAAGATGATGTGTGGCACCCGAATCGATCAACCAGTTTGAGATCTCCGAACCTGAGGTATCTGATACTGTGGACATGTTTAACAAGGAAGCACTAATATTGGTTATAAGTGCTTGAACCGAAACTAGAATTGGATCTGCAGTTGCCGGCATTGCAGAGGCTCGAGAAATCTCAGAATTCTTGTCAGTACTACCATATCTCCTGCTCTTTTGATAGGCTTCCATTGCTTTTCTCCCCAACTGACGAGAATTGCAGTCCCGTCGGGTATGCCCATTTCGACCGCAATGCCAACACACAGTGGATGAAAGTCGATCCTCCGAACGACCATTCATCGAACTACCAAATCTAGATGAGGAGCTACGATTACCACGGTAACCACGACCATAGCCACGGAAACCACGGTTCCCACCACGAAAGGTACGATTGGTATGTTGTGAAGAGCCAACTCCTGAGAATAGGGCCGAACCCGAAGTCGCAGTTGCATTCGAACTTGAGGTATCAGGAGTCTTGATCCGGAGAGTCGCCTCATGTTGACGAATGGAAGTTATGTATTCCGTAACCGAAAGGTTTACTTGCTGGTGGAGGAGCTGGATTGTGGTGTCATAAGCGTCTGGCAAAGAGGAGGTCAAACGGGAGATAAAGGTGGGATCGGTAATGGCCTGGTCCGTCGCAGCAAGCACATCCTTGAAATCCATCAAGGCCGTAATATAAGCACTAACAGACGAGTAGTCGGAACACTTAATACGGTTAAACTGACGGATGAGACCCTCTCTCCCAGCACGAGAGGAAGCAGTATCAAACTCAGCCGTAAGAGCTGTCCACATCGCCGCAGGCGAACGAGGAATACGGCGAAGAAAAGCTTTCGCCTCCGGGCCGCAAGAGTTATAAACGAAGGTAATAGCAAGGCTCTCCCGGCGATTGAAATCCTGGAGTCGTGCATGCTGGTTGGCCGGTGGGGCAACTTCATGGCCAAGGACTATTTCGAGGGCTCCAGCACCCTGCAAAAGATATTGAAGGTCTAGGGACCACTGCGGGTAGGTCAACTGAGTCAACCTAGTTGCCTCACCATACTTACAGCGGTAAATAGACTCGTCCTTAGCTGCGGAGAACTTTGAGAACGACATGGCGAAAATCGTCTTTGGAAAAGAGAATGAGGGTAGATTAAATGAAGGAGTGAAGCAGTATAGTATAAAGTACGGGGAACAAATTGAGATCAGAGGAAATTAAGCTTGTATCTTTGAGGCAGCAGGCAACAAAAGGCTCATAACCTGTTGTTATATTATGGGACAGAACGACGATACAAGATGTAAAGTAGTGATCGATTGCTTGAGTAACTTGAATGCTTAACACTATCAAAGGGAAGGGCCAAAGACCCTGACTATCTACTGTTCTGGAGCAAGCCAAATAGCTTGAGCGAGCAATAACAATAATAGAGAAAAGTGGTGTGTGAGAAAGGCAAGGAGGTATCTTCAATAGTCTGGAGGTCTAGATGCGCCATCAGGTTTAATGCAAGGAGAAAATATCAATAGTAAGAGTAACACTGCAGTAGTGCGAGAAGTATGTTTCAACACATCGGTAGAATGTAAAAGTGAGTGATAGTTGTGATTGTAGGAGTTCGGTATTTTGTTAAGTTTCTCTAAGACTGCCAGTGCGACACTTTGAGTAACACTTGCACAACTACCCAACATCATGATCAGTACATCAACAACAGGTCTGTCAACTACCATTGCTCCTCAGTCCCTATACCATCAAAGCTAATAATTTAGGACAGCATTCTACACGATCTCAGCTTTCCATTGCACCAAAGAATATCTACCAACTATGAGTTTACAAGAAGTTATAGCATATTTTGTGCCCTGGCAAAGTACTGGTTTTGAAACTAGATTCCTCAGCCATCCTTTGGGCGCAGTACTTCATGCATTACAGCAATACTCTACTCGATACCAGCTTTGCAACGGTATAAAGAATGTCTACTCGCCATCAATATCGGTGGAGATACAGCCTGTTAAGAAGGTGATGTTTACTTTGGCAATACCTGAAGAAGTGCTGACTTTGACCCCAAATTCCTCGGCCATCCTTTTGGCCCAGTACCCTATACTTTCCAGCAAGATTCCACTCAATGCCAGCTGTCTAACGGTATAAAGAACGTCTATCTAGCATCAATATCAGTGGAGATACGGCCAATTATGGAGGTGATATTTAGTTTAGTGATCACTGAAGAAGTGCTGACTTTGATGCCAGATTCCTTGGCCACCCTTTAGGCGCAGTACTTCATGCTTTGCAGCATTATTCTACTCGACGCCAGCTTTCGAATGGTATAAAGAACGTCTATCCGGCATCAATGTTGGTGGAGATACAGCATATTATTGAGGTGACCTTTACTTTCGTGATCCCTCCAGAAGTGCTAACTTTAACACCAGATCCCTCAGCCATCCTTATGGCGCAGTACTCCATACTTTACAGCAGTATTTTACTCGACGCCAGCTTTCCATCGGTATAAAGAACGTCTACTCGCCAACAATACTGGTGGAGATACTGCCTGTTATGGAGGTGATGTTTACCTTGGCAATCTCTGAAGAAGCGCAGAGCTTGACATCAGATTCCTTGGCCATCCTTTGAGCACAGTACTTCATACTTTACAGCAGTCTTCTACTCAACGCTGGCTTTGCAGCGGTATAAAGAACGTCTACTTGCCATCAATATTGGTGGAGATGCAGCCTATTATGGAGGTAATGTTTACGTTGGTAATCCCCGAGGAAGTGTTGACTTTGATGCCAGATTCCTCAGCCAACCTTTGGGCGCAGTATACCATACCTTACAGCACTATTCCACTCGACGCCAGCTTTCCATCGATATAAAGAATATCTACTCTGGACTAATATTGGTGGAGTTATATCTTGTTACAACTATTAGACTCTGACTCTGTATCACTCATGCATCCCTACCTGCTTTTTGTAACATAGCCCGGTCCTGTTTATCTATAGAATTAACTCTTGTTTACTGTAAAAATATAACTCATTTTGGAATAACTAAGGTATAAGTTATGCTTTGTATTGGCTGTATCCAATGAATTCTGAATTTTAAGAGACGTATTCTGACGTCGGTTCCTTTGTCCAGTTGCATCATGTGACGTCCAGTTACGTCCTGAAATTGGTTGCCATGTCCCACTGCACCCTGGTATTGGTTGCCATGTCAATTTACGTCCTGACATCGGTTGCCATATCCACCTGTGTCCTCAATCGCGATTTGCCTTCTAGCCTCCTGTGCATTTGACGCGCAGGATACACAGGACGCAGGTGATAATTTTTGCTGATGGAGGAGATTGAACGCACAGTAAACATCAGGATATAGGACAGATATAAAGAATAGACCGATATCTCAGAAGTAAGTCTAGTAGTCAGAAGCACATAGGTAGTAGCCCAGATATCATTGAATGTTAGCCGACGTACAAGATGAGGTGGAGGAATTGTACGAACTACAGGATAAGGAATGAACAGGCCATAATAAGTAATAGTAAGATGTCCAGATACAGCAACAGTGTATCAGAAATGGGGATTGTTTTTGCTGATATCGGTGTTCCAAACTCCAATAAAGCTAGCTAACGGTATCTTGCTGGTAGTGTATAGGCTTACTCCAGTTGCCATTTAGGACTGATACTTATAGCGCAGATGCTACAGCCTGTTTATTAACTGCCAATATTGTGAGGATCACCTGTGATTTGGACAAATTCGATTTGACTCGAAGTAAGAAAGTATGGTCATCCACTAGCATTTCTTGAACAAGGAACTCTCTTACTAATAAACAGTTATAATCAGGAATAGAAACAAGAATAAGGCCCTCAGACATTGCACATATTACAATAAGCTTTTTCAGAGCTCTAATATAGTAGTCTATTTCAACAGATCTAAGATGGCTCATAGGGCTAGTGTAGTTTTGGTAGTGTCTGAGAAAGAGACCTTGGCCTGTGCTGGCTGGAGCTCAGACCCATTATCCTGAAGTATTGTCAAGTGTAAGTTGTTCGCTATTATCTATACCTTTCACGTTGTTGGAGAAATATCGAAGAAGTATTTAGCATATTTGTTTCTAGATTGTATTCTAGCCCTACTCCTGATTGAAAACATGTTATCAGAGGAAGACTAAGCTGAGATGTAGGAAGTTATGGTACCACTTTTGGAGGCAACTTACAACTCTTTTGGTAGAGTACCTAGATATATCGGTATCGTTAACAATATGATAGTCAACCAAAGGGCTAAAGAGAGTATCTTCCTACTTCTGTAACTCTACTACTAAGAAGAAGTTAGCTTTAGTATAGGGTACACTATGTTAGCTCACGAATTCAGAAAGGAGGAATTAGAAACCTGGCACACTAATGAACGACACAGATATTACACCAACAAGCCCAAGGCTCTCAAACATCTTCACAAGTTGATGTACATAGACTCATATATGTTGACTAGGATTTACAGTAAAACTAGTCTCATTGAATATAACAGCTGTAATAGTTGTCAGGAAAGATAAGACTAAACTACATACCAGGAGCATGAAAGGAAATATCCAGTATTAGAAAGCTTGTATAAAGATTCAGCTCTGCAGAAGTGTAAGGACTGGTGGGTGAAGTATAGATAGCTGGAACTAGGAATCCCATGTCATATAAAAATGATGAACAGGGGGCCAGTAGCTACAGGTAATCTGTTTGATAGTATACTGACAGTCTAGAGAGAGGGGAAGCTGATAAGCATAGGAATAACAGATACATGTTTGTAGCATGAGAAGAAACATCCTGGGTGGGATTGTGTGTTTCCGAGTATGTACCTTTCTATTAAGTTACTGTTCCTACCCTATTTCATCTGTACGCGATATATATAGTACAAGATGGCAATCACCTCCAACAGCACGTTTAAACCTTCCTCCTTCTCCACATACTTCAAAAGCAATCCTAACTTACTTTCCACAAGCCTTCACATATTTCTCTGATAATATTGATACTAATAGAATGACCTTACATTGGCTCTGAGGACTGCAATTGTAGCAAAACAAGGCTAGGAGGTATGGATTTATCTATCATTCACAATGTCTATTCTGGAACCAACAATAGATTCCAGAAGTGAAATACAAGATGGAAGAATATTATCAGAAGACACCTGCGTATTGGGATAGATTGTATGTCTTCTTTGCTAAGTATGTTCATAAAATTGCATTGGAGGCGAGGTAGTTGTATATGGTATGAAATTGGTAGGTGGGATGCAAAGAGGGAAGACACATTAATCCAGGATATTACTTACCAACATAATTACTAAAGAGCCACTTTAGGTAGTGATTATTAGATTTATATTTAGAAGAAGTGAAAGCAAAATGGAATTATACTCATAATAGTACAGTTCAGTTAGTAGTTTTTTTGTAGAATAAGGAGAAGACTGGTTGTATACTAGAATCAGCTGTACTCGTATAAATAAAATAAAATTAAATGTTCTAAGTACTTTCCTTACTTATTACTTTTACAAATATAACTCTTTACTTTCTTTATCACAATCACAAATTCTCTACATTTCTCACAAGTATAAGAGGTAAGATCTCATATACATACAATATATATCATCCAATTTAGTATTGATTATGTAAACCTGTTTGTCTAAGAACTCTTATATTAACAGAAATATATAAGAAGAAAGAGAAAACTATTATTGCCCATCACTATTACTTAATATATTTTTCATAAACATTACACTGATTTTCAGATCCTCCAACTTAAATATGAAGAGGTCTTACTCAGAGCTACCAATACCCAACCAGTTCCCAGTGTAAAAAAACTCCCCTGGGAGTCTCCCGCACAACTATCTACAACAGTAATGACAGAAAGCCCAGAACCTATTCTTCAAAGCAAGGAAATATCCCATTCCAACCGATGACCCCAATCCAAATAAATAAAAACTCAAACCAAGGAAACCCCAAGCTGAAGTCTAAAAGTCAACTACTCACCTGCAGTAACTTGATGTGCTAGTCAGTCCTATGGAGCTAACATCAGCTACGAAGCTAAAATAATAAATGACAACTTGAATATCCAATAAGTGGTCTAAACATGTACCTTAAGCAGACTGCCCCAAAGCATAACCCAGAAAAACTACATGAAGTGAGTGCCTACTGTAAGTAGAGGGTTTTGATGAAGTTTGAGCCCTAAATCATACATCACAGAGGGCCAAAGAGGCTGCCTAAAGTCATTAAGGAATGGAAAGCAGTAATAGCAAGCCAGCTAATGTGACTGAAGTGAAGAGGTAGGAAGAGTCCGAAGCCATAGTACACATCTGACCATCACCAAACCTATGCCAAATTACCATATCTCTTATCATAAAGTAGTTCCTTGTTCTCTGAGAGATAGTATCACTTACTGGAAGGAATCTCCATATTGGAATGAAATGGAAGAACGAGGAAAACAAGGCAATGGCAACTTGATTCCAATTACTATAACATTATGGTCAAATCTCGCCGCAAGACAGACCCTGAAATTACTAGCTAATGTGTTCCCCAACTTGGCTCATGCATGTAAGGAGAAAGACGTCTACTACTGCCAGCGCCAACTGGAAATGAAAAAAGGAAGCCAACACTACCAGCGCTAAGAAAGCTCCTATAGGCAAGACAGGACAACTGGAGGAGCTCTGATAACTCTGCCATCAAGCAGACAAGAGGCAAGCAATACAAATAGCAGGAGAAAAAGGAGTAGTTATCTATACCCCTAAGCAGGAACCATCAAGGGGGCAGAGAGGAGAGGAGGGGAGCCTCAAGATGGTTGATATGGTGTTGTCAAACTATGTGGCAGGAAAATAGGAGTGACGGAGCGTGTATTTTGGGGAGTCTATGATCTTTGTTTTATATTATCAGGACCCAAAACCCAAACTCTGTGTATACAAACAAAGTGGCTCAATGTAGTTAGTCATATTATGCGTATCCCTCACCGGAGAATTAACCTCGTCCGGAGATAACGAATCACAAGAGACTTTATGGTATTCTATGATACGGTATTTACCTCAATCCACCCTTACTAAAGCAATACCTGGGACATTGGTCTAAGGGCTGTTGACATTACCGTACTAAATTTCACAGCAAATTTCGCGCGCGTCTCCACCCCACCTGCGAAATTGAACGAACGCGTCCCACCGCTTCTCCTAATTCCCCACTTTCTCTTGTTGAACTCTACGACATTCTCAAATTGCAGGTTCATTTCTAGCGCCTCCGCCCCTCTCTTTCCGACAAACGGTGCCAGAGATATAAATTGTCTTCAATATGGCATCCGAGGATAGCAAACTAACACCAGAAATAGAGGGAGGCGACCGTGCTTCTCTTCGACATTCTCTACTCGGACCGTCACTGCTCAAGGCTGGACAGGACAAAGTCGATCAAAAGAAGGTTGGAGAAATCATATATAACGCTTCGAAGGGGTCGAAATTTTTCAAGCATGAGGAGAGGAGGGATCAACAGGTATGTCTTTACCATGCAGCCTTCCCCGGATCCTCTTAGTTAACTAGGTCCTGCCATCATAGCTTACAAAACGTATTGAGATCATCCAGCGGCGGAAAAAACATCTAGAGTCTTTGGACTTATCCTCGCAAATAAGGAGGGTGGACGAAGAGGTGTGGTAACGGAAATAATAAACCGGCTCGCAATGACTTAGAGTCTGTTTGGGTACAATCGTTCCGCTCTGTTTTGCAACCGTCAAACGAAATCGGTCACTTTGTGTGGGGCGGCGGAACGGGAGGATTGCATCCAAACGGACCCTTACAATTCGGTTTCTGACTTACCCAGATCGCTGCTTCGGAGGCCTCTCGGGACCTCTCCCAGATCATTGTACATGTCGATTGCGATGCTTTCTATGCATCAGTTGAAGAACTTGATCGACCGGAGCTTAAGGAAGGTAGATGGCCTCCTACTGTGCAGGCATTTGCTGCGAGGTCTAAGGCTGACAGAGCCTAGTTCCGATGGCGGTAGGCGGTGGAGTCTTAACAACATGTAACTACAAAGCTCGTGGGTTTGGCGTACGGAGCGGAATGGCGGGGTATATTGCGAAACGTAAGCGCTGCCCTTCCAACCCTCATAAAGCTTGGTGTCTTGACCCTTCTTAGAGCTCTGCCCGCAGCTAGTTTTCCTACCCTTGAGCTTTCACAAGTATACTGCAAAGGCCGAAGAAATCCGTGAGGTCCTAGTCAAGTACGACGGTAGGTATGAGGCGGCGAGTGTAGATGAGGCCTTTTTGAACATTACGGGAGTACGTCTTGCTGCCGGTGCTTTTTCATTCCGCCTTTATGATACAATCGATTCTCAAGCCCCACTGCAGTATCTAGAAGACCATAGAGACACGACTCCCGATAAAGTCGTCGAACAGATCCGCCGCGAAGTTCTCGAACACACTAAAATTAGTGTCTCTGCTGGTATTGCGCCAAATGCAAGGGTATTCTCCGCTCCTCCTCCGATGACATTTACCAGAAAAAAAGACTAAACCAGAAAATGTTAATAGCTAGCAAAAGTCGCCTCAAACCAAAACAAGCCAAACGGCCAATTTGTAACTATCGCTGCCCCCTCTAACCCCTTACCGGCAACCTAACTTACCAAACTAGCGCATCCCCAATGACCGCGAGGCAGTAATGCACTTCATGCGCACCCTCCCCGTGCGCAGAGTCAACGGGGTCGGCCGCGTATTCGAGCGCGAGCTCGATGCCGTGGGCGTAAGGACCTGGGGCGACGTCTTCGCCCTGCGTGGCATCCTCAGCAAGCTCTTTAGCGAGAAGGCGTGGTCATTCCTACTGAATTCCTACCTCGGCCTCGGCAGGACCTGCATCCACCCGGTGGCAGAATACGAGCGCAAGAGTCTGGGCACCGAGAGCACCTTCAAGGACCTTTCTGGTCCCGGGCCGCTGCGCGACAAACTCCGCTCGACGGCACAGGAGCTAGAAAGGGACCTCCTCGCGGCGAACCTTGCCGGACGTACTATCACTGTTAAAGTTAAGCTGCACACCTATCAGGTGCACTCCCGCCAGAAGGCGCTACATCGCGTGATCTCTTCCGCGGAGGATTTGTATAACCATGCATTGCCACTGCTGCAGGAGCTCGAGGGTGAATTCCAGCCGTTCAAAATCAGATTAATGGGCCTGCGCGTGACGCAGTTGTCTAGTACTAGGAAGGGCACTGGGAAGATGAACTTTTTTAAGAACCTTCCCCAGTCGGTGAAGCGGAAGCGCCCCGAGCAAGAACATAAGCACGGGCAAGAAGAAAGCCCACCAACAAAACTCCAACGTTCCAACGCGCAGATAGAAGGGGAAGCCGAATGGGAAGCCTGGCCTGAAGGATCACTCGACGGGCTACTATCGAGCGGGCACTTATCTCAGGAAGTCCAGGACGTGGAACAACTCGCGATAGAAGTGGCTATAAACGCTTCCTTAAACATGCCCGCCAGGGATACTCCGCAGGACCCATCACCACCCCCGAAGATGGTGTTAAAGGAGAGATGGGAGTGTCCAATTTGTGCAAGGTCGCTGCCGGCCGATGATGCAGTTTTCAATGAACATGTGGACTTTTGTCTCTCGCGGGAGACCATTCGCGAGGTTGTTCAAGAATCTGCTGGCGTGAGAGTGGTAAAGGAGCCCGAGAGGAAGAAGTATGCCAAGGCGCGACCGGGGAGACCAGGGTCTAAACGTGGAGGGATGGATAGTTATTTTCCCAAACTGCAATGAGCGCAGTGTGTCGTTATTTGTAGGGTTTATGGTGTTTAGCACATGGTATTTTTTCTTCCTTATGAAATATATCCCACAATGAGATGATAACTTGAGAAATCAGGATAGAAAATGCGAGGCAGATTCAACAACGTAAATCTCACATCGTAAAACGCATTACACAATCTGTCGAGCCCTCGGTCGGATAAAAGGATAAAATCAGAATGCCCCATCCTTGCGCCAATGACCAAAAAGCAGAAAATAATACAACGGTTAAAACAGGAGAAAATAATGAATGCGTGTGGGGGGGTCAGGATATAGATTAGAAATAAACATCTCACAGGGCCAGCAACCCCCGGCAATGACCGCGCTCGACACAAGGCAATCACAACTTGCTTAGAATACCGTCAGAGATGATATCGCTTTATTCCTCAGGACTTCAAATATGAATCCAGGAAACCCATATAGTTCTATTTAGGATTATTAATTTCTTAGAATTGTTTAATGGAATTAAACGGCAAAACATACCTGTATTACCAAATGTGCTTTCACTTCCACCAGGTACACCCTTGACATCAACCTTATCAGCTGCGCTTTCATTATCTTCCCATCCACCCAATAGTTCACAACTACTACTCGGCGAGTCACTCCCCCGGTTCAAGGGCATAGGTCTCTGCCCTTCTCCGAATCTTTCGCGCAATAGGGGCAGCGCCTCATCGAATCCCATCTCACTGTGCAGCCGTAGCTCCTTTGCCATCTTGGAGCTTGCCGAGAGCTCTATGCTCCAACGGGCTCGTCGGTATCTTTGAAACTCGAAACTCCCGGGTACGTTTCCGTGGATGATGATTTTGGTAGCTACTGGGTGCGAAGATGAGCGGGTTGCAGATATGAATATATCCATTCCGTGGTGGAAGTAGTTGTAGAAATAATCGCTGTTTGATGTCGCGGAGACATCGGACACACCTTCCTCGTCGTCAGATTGAGCGTCTTCTGGCTCCGTATCATCCGTATCATCTTGGTGGCCTCTTCCACTTACGCCCCCGGATAGTGATCTAGTTCTGTGAATGGATAGCCTGTGATCGTGCTTCCGGTATATTGCGCTTGGAGGACCTAGCTCTGTGATAAGGTCTTGAGGGGTGGTCGAGTGCAATGTAACCCAAAACGGTTGGCTATGCCGGCGAGTTATTTCCACCTTATTTTCATCACGAAACTTGATAAACTCCACTTCATCGTTCGCAGAAGACAACCTAGCACTGGCTCCATTCACAAGAGGTGATCTTGGGTTCTGTACTGGTCGGGTGAATAAGCCAGTTCGTGCCTCTAGCCAGGACGAACCAGCAAAAATAGCCATACTGCTGGCAGGCTGGGCGTCTGGTGAGGAGAGCACAGATACGAAATCCGCACCTTCCTTCCAGGCTTCCCTACCGATTGGGAATGAGAACGCAACTCCAGGATACGACAGCACATAAACACCCTCGCCCTCCATGTATTCTCCTGGATATGTGGGTCCAAAAAGCTTATTGTAAATGCTCCGAAAAGTAGGACCCCCCGCCCCTGTCCCAGGCCTGGTCAGTTCACCGCTATTATAGGACAATCTGGATTTCTGAAAGTCTAGCACTTCGATGAGCCGGAGGCGTTGGTCTGGCCCATCAAAACGAAGACGTAGACCGTTGGAATCAAGCATGAGTACGATCGGAGAAGCTAACGGTGCAGCAGAGTCATAGATTACCGAGATGGAGGGAAATATGCGGTGTTGAGCACGGAGACGACTAAGAACATCGTATACAGAAGAACCAAGAACTATCAACCCAGAGGAAGTTAGCTTAGAAGCTCGAATAAAGCTATTGAAGCACGCTAGGGGTATACCAAGAAATCCTAGAGCCTTGCTTGGTTGTATCTGAGCAGTTCCCTCGATGGAGGAAGCCATGGCTAAAAGCGGGAGTCTGTTCCACAGAAGGGAGGCAGAGCTTTGTTGTAAGAGGGGGGAGGGTGTCAAAGGAGAGTAAAGGTGGTTTGTTTGTTACGAGGCGGGGAGGGGGACGGAGTCAATCAAAAAGGTACGAGTACAGCACCGATACGAACACAGTACGCGAGTGCCGTAGTGCTAATAGTCTAAGGGACAAATCGCTTATAAATTTAATTTAGTTATGCAGCAGCGATACGGCATAGTACTCGAGCACCGGTAGTAAATTTATTGTCCGAGCAAACCTTTTCAGTACCAAGCTCTTGGCGAGAAACCCTCTCGGATATCATCGACCGAGAAATATACCATTCAAAAAAATAAAACCATGACTGGGATGCCAGAAGCGACGAATATAGCTGTCTAAGACAGTTTTGCATAGACACTTGGACAGGATATATCTGATGGTCATGTTCTTGGCATATTTGAGGAATAATCGCAGGTAAGTAGAACCATGACCGATCACTCGAGTTTTGTTTTTATTCTCTTTTTGTATAGGAACTAACTTAGAAATAAATACTTTATTCTATAACGTATCCGACCGGGATATTGACCATCCCGGGGAGTTTGACTACTATGAAACAACAAGTATCAACAACACAAATCACCTGAAAAAATTTCTAAAACAAAACAAGATGAGTCCAACTAAAATTAAAGGAATATGAATAAACTAGTAAAATAGAAAAACTATTTGAAAGCTGAGAAAGAAAGAAAAAACATTCAAAAATAAAGTAATAGTCATAAACTTAAGGTAAGAAAAGTAATGAAGAACAGTAATTGAAAAGTGGAAGTTAAAGATGAGAGTTCTGATCGCAAAAGGCTTGGGTGGAGGGACCAGGGTCTCCACATTCGTTGGAGGAGATTTCAAGTAATGGATGGAAGTTGTAACTAAGAACAAGAGGTTGTTATATATAGTGATTTGAGCAATTTGCCGGAAAAGTTGAACTAATTTCATCCTCCACGATCGTCCCAGCATTTTGGACCAAACTCAGGCTTTTTTTTGTGCGGCCAATCCTCCTCCTTGTTGTAGTTGTATTCAATCCAGCTGCGGACTTTTTTCTTTGTTTTTCACTTTTTTTGATCTCATCTTCATGTTTTTGTTTTTTTTTAATTGTGTGAGCTCATGGAGGCCAATAATACGAGCTTTACTGATAATCCGCCAGTCCGTCTTACTTGCTTGTTGCTTTTCCTTCTCTTGTCTTACGAGTTCGGTATTTACTGTTGCCGAAGCTAAGCTCTTCCGGCTAATGAAGGCCATTTCTGTAACCGTAACTTTAATTTCATTGAGATTTTGGGATTGAAGAGCTTGTGCTTCAAGCTTTGCTATCTTATCGACTTAAGAAGTGCGTGGGAGGGATTGGGGAGGTGCTACAGCACCTCGATCAGAAATTTGGAGGGAAGGGTTGCAAAGAATTCGTAAGTGATTCATAGGCCAAATACCTGTAGCTTGAAAAGCATCACAAATGTTCGAAGGTGTGAGTACACCCTCCCGTGCACTCATAACCATTGGATAAACGTCCCTTTTGTGAAGACAAGCATAGGGGCCCTGGTTCCTACTCCACTGATCTTCCTGTTGGCCAAAGTAGCGCTTCAGAGGTGAGAAAATACTGACATCGAGGTGCTGCAGGAGATGAGTGGAGTGGGGAGGGAAACAGAGAAGCCTGATTCGATGCTTAAGGGCAAATTCGACAAATTCAAAGGCTAAATGTGATCCATGACCGTCAAACAGTAGTAGGTAGTACTCAGAACTTTCTTTTGGACAGGTATTTGGGTGAAAGTGTTCCTGTAACCATCGTAAACCAAGTAGGTTATTGGACCAACATGTAGGAGAGAGAGCAAATATTGCCTCACTCTTTTCCTCATAGTTATGCCAGCCCATATATTGGGCTTTGCCTTTGTATATCAGAAAAGGTGGTATCACCATACCTGCAGCAGAAATGCTCTTGATAAGTGTGATCCATTTCCGACTTCCCTCTTGAATAACACGTGGATTCTTTCTATCTGAGCGACAGAGCACCTGTTCCTTACTTGCTATACCAAGTAGAAAGCCTTTTTCATCAAAGTTGCCTGTATTTTGAGATTTGATGTGGTACCGACTTCGTACCTTGCTTAGGCGATTAAAAACGTAATTAAAAACTTGTAAATCACTTGCAAGAACTCACTCATGGTATATCATATTAGAGAAGCGTGCAGAGACCTCAGGATGGTAACTAACAAAGCATTGAATTAGGTACTTTCTGATTTCTCTATAATTGATATTGTTGGAGTGACTTCTTTGAAAAATTTCCCTAATCATCTCCTCCACATGACGGCATGTTGGAGAAATTTCCATATCATCCAATTCAACCACGCATTGAACTATTTTTTCCTCCTCCTCAGAAAAAAACTCTTGCTGACTCCCATGTGTGCTTTTGTAAGTTTTTGTATGTCCTTCAAAGCGGTTCTTCAAGTTTCCTTATTGATATCGAATAGCTGAGCAACGCCACAATAGGATACCTGTGGATTTGTCCTGAGATGAAAAATTGCCTTCATATGAGACTTGTTTCTCTTTCATTAACTGCTGGCTTTCTTGCTCGAAGCGTGGTACGAGGCATGGCTGAGTAGCTGTAAGAATAATTGTGCAGAGTGGGGTTGTACAGTAGTAGTCAAACTTTCCAGGATGGTTAATATCACAGTCACTTTCGTTATATGTTATGATATTATAAATACCTATAATACAAAGTCCTCATGACAAGTCTTCTGATTATGGCCCCATTGGGCATATAAACTCTACTGTTGGCTTCCACGTCCTCATTCTAGTAGTATATCCTAAACATTTTAAACTTCTTATGCACATACAGTCAGTTTCCTCTGTGCTCCATGAACTAGTCTCTTTTTTTGTAGTTGGCCCTGAGCTGAACACAGTTTCAGTGGTGGGTAGCATAGAAGGTCTGGGTTGAAATGACTTTTAGCCAGAATTTTATCAATATCGGCAAGGTAGATTGATATAATATTTTAATTGTAAGTGTTCTTTCAAGTTGAAATTAGAAAGACAATTGGTATGAAATCACGTGGAGGACAATTGAGAGCTAACAGAATTCTTTAAGCATAGCTACAAGGAATATCGCTTACTGAAAATGGTGACGGGAACTGGTCTTTAGTCTGAGGTTTAACGTCTAGGATTTATTGTTGGCTTGTATAACCTCTGCCAGATTTCAAGTTACAATTTGTATTACATTATGCTTAGACTTCTTTTGACTATGCAGTATCACCTTTATTGCAAACTCTGTATACTGCAGGCCTGGACACGTATAACAGGTTGTGAGATATTGTTGATACTATAAGTCTATCATTTTATGCCAAATCTCATTTAATATATATAGAATTGACATCTTACTGTCAAACCCTAGAAAATTACAACATCATTTAAGGTTTTATACCCACATATTTTTCCTTGAGTAAATGCGTCCGCTCACATGACTTGGTCTATTTTGTGAAGGTGTTTTGCTACATCTGGGGAGATTTGCTGGAGTTGATCCATTTGAGTATTGAAGTCTTCCTCCAATTTTGGTTTCGCTAATGGCCAGGAGAGGTGCTCAATATTGTGAAATTATTTAAAGTTTTAGTACGAGTAAAAGCAGTTAATAAGTCAGTTTATCCTATTTCCCAAGACATGGTCTGCTGTCATCAATCCCTTGTCTCTCTTGCTAATAAATGTAGCTTCTAGCACTTGTTAGATTTTCCACTTTAATCTGTCTAAAAGCCAGGTCCAGGAATCAGTATTTTCACTCTCAACTATCTCCCAGACCAGGATTAGATTCTGCACATTGCTATAGATTTCCACTGTTAGCAGTAAAGTCTGATGAAATCTTACTTTAAGGAAGATACTATCTAGTACGATAAAAGAACACATTTGAATAAAGGATAGCTAGGATTCTGCTGGGTAGATGATAACTAGTTGGGAATGTTAGTCTTCTGGGTTGTCCTTGCTGCTGACAGTATGAAGTGCAGTATGAATCCAAGGATTTTGACGTCGTAATAGTTCTAAATAGGTGGAAATCTTTAGAAACTATTCTCACTGATGCTCAATTCTGTCATTAATTAGAGATACTTGTGCTAATCGTGCTGCCTCAGTATTTACTGTAATACCTTAGTTGAGTTGAAGGATATCAATAATCATGTGAGTAATTGTATTGTGGATAACAAAAAGGTATTGTAGGATGGTCCGCCGGAGCTATGATTGGCTATTATAAACTTCTTGGATTGTAGATACTCTTCCAATATAGGTATGCTGCTCATTTAGGACTTTTAGTTGAATTTCCTTATTTTGTGTGTGACTTACAAAGACTTTCCATTAACATTCCAGTGTTCGGTAAATATAATTGGCTTACTGGCTAGCTTTTACTTGGACCTTAAAGGCAAAGCAGTCCTTCTCTGCCCATTCTTCAATCTGTGACTGTAGGACTAACCAATCATGGAAAAGATCATTCACCTGAAATGGAGATGGTGAGTTCATTGTTGATAAAAAAAGATAGGAAAAACTAGAGTGTTGTGTGCTTGTAGTGTGGAATTTCTCCTAACATATTTCGATTGTTTTTATTTTTATTTTACTCTATTAAATTTTATCTCTAAGTACACAGATGGAGTCTCTTTGTTTTGACGATTCATTTGCTGTTGCGATAGAAACCACGATCATAGCTGAAGGTTTTACATTTTTTAATGGTATATTTCTCGGTAGATGGTATCTGAAAGGTTTGTATGCCAAGCGCATGATAGAAAAGGTTTTCTCTTTATTGTCCACTCGGGTGTCATTCGTCACCAATTTGAGGCCCCCCCACTCTCACTCAGGGGTCCATAATACTCTAAGCGCGACTCGTTCGGGACCGTTTTAACCCAATCAACCTTACCGGAAGCGGATATTGATGCGCAAGGCCGACCCAATATGGTGATATCTGTCTAAAGGTAGTAAGAGCAGGAATGAACTGTACTGTACAGTACTGTACTCGAGCAGCACATTCACCCTGCTCGAGTACCGTACTCGAGTACGGTAGATAGACTACCGGTAGCTGCTAGGCCTCCGGGGCTCCAGCCGGCCTGGGATGAGAAGGCCAAGAAATGGGTATAATGGAAACTCCCATCGCTCCCGTGTGTGTATCTTCCTGCTTGTGGCGATGATCTAACTTTATTCATCCCTCGCTAGCAGTGGCTTGTCGTCGTCTTCCTCCTTTCCTTCGTAACCTCAACTCAAAAGTACCCTTGAGTGGTCAAATAACGATTCCTCACCTCAATCTACCACTTCTTTCATCCACAACCTTCACCAGCCGACAAACCTCAAACCTCAAAATACAAATACGAAAGAGAAAGAGAACACAAACCACAACGCAAATCATTGCTATTTCACTCTTCCCCCGTTACCCTACCGACGGGAAACCCGGCCGTTTGTCTCATTCCATTGTATCGCCTTCGTCAACACCCACCAACTCTCCCTCAGCCACCTCTCCTTTAGTCTCGGTCTTTACTCTCCGTCAACTCCTTCCCCTCCTTCAACTTTCCCTCTATACACTTTACCTTGATATTCCAAAATCAGTCTGTCCGAATCTGCCATGTCTCATGCACGTGCTTCTACCCAGTCTCAACGCTTTGCCCAGTTTAAGCTTGTCCTTCTAGGTATGGTTTGAGCACCCCCCCCCCACTGTTCTCCTTGTCGAAATGTATTTTCCCATCGCTTTCCTTAGCTACTCTCTAATTTTCCGTTTTTGTCTGACCGAAACAGGCGAATCTGCTGTTGGCAAGGTTGGTATTCATTCCGCCACCCAAATGTGGTCTTTGCTTATCTAACTAAAAATTTAGAGCTCTTTGGTACTTCGGTTTGTTAAAGTAAGTCCTCTGGAGCTACACCGCCTTCCGTGGTGGGCAAGGGAAGAGGATTTCACTTGTGCAATTACCTTGCTGATGTAGATATTTCAATAGGATCAATTCGATGATTATCGGGAAAGCACAATTGGTGCTGCATTCCTTACACAGACCATAGCTCTGGATGAAACCACTACCATCAAATTTGAAATATGGTAGCTCTCCGCTATCCTACTCGATATGCGTTACAGTCTCGTAGTGCTCTGATCTAACTTCCAGATTTTTCTTTCCAGGGACACCGCTGGTCAGGAACGCTATAAGTCATTGGCGCCCATGTATTACCGTAATGCCAATTGCGCTGTCGTGGTCTACGACATTACTCAGGCTGTTAGTTTCCTAAATTCCTTTTTCCAATGCATGCCCCCGTAACACGAGCTGACCCTACTTTAGTCTTCGCTAGACAAAGCCAAGGCGTGGGTCAAGGAACTCCAACGTCAGGCAAATGAGAATATTGTTATTGCGTTGGCTGGTAACAAGCTTGATCTTGCGCCGCCAACAGGTTCTCCTTCGAAACGAGCTGTTGAAACTGCCGAGGCTGAAGCGTATGCGCGGGAAGCTGGCCTCCTCTTCTTTGAGACCTCAGCAAAGACCGCCGAAAACGTCAAGGAACTCTTTACTGCTATCGCAAAGAAGCTGCCGTTGGACCAACAAGGGCCTAGGGGCACAACAAGAACCGGTGCTGCTGGTGGTCGAGGCGTCAACTTGAGTGGTGCAAATGCAGCACAACAGGGGTGTAATTGCTGAGTGACCCCAGGGTCATGTGTACATGGATGGGATCAATGGTGTTCTTTTGTGATTTTTTTCTCTCTTTTTCCTGTTTGCCTAGTCTCTCTGTTTGGTAGTCATCTTTTATATTGGCGGACCTGTGTGGGATCCTATACTGTGGCCGGTAAACGAAGGATTGTAGTAATGACATCTTGGAACGGCAATGGCTGTGACAGTTTGAGGGGAGATACGCAATGCTGTTTTTACTCTTTTTTATCTTCATTGCGCACACCCCGTCCCCCCTCTCGCGATTCGAGTGTTAAGCAAGTCCAGGCGCCCTGATCAGAATCCCATCGCGCGGATTTCTACTTTTTTGCTTCTTTATGGCGGATTGTGGGCCGCGAACTTGCTACATTATCTCTCACAAAGCTATCTCGCGAATCATAAATGGTAATACTCTGGGGTTTCCTTCTCGTGCTCTTGGGTACGCCTTCCAGTTCTTTTTGCTACTATACGACTGGCACTGTTTCTAGCGATTCTTCTATGTTTTGTTACAGTTTTTCACCATAATAGAGTTTTTGATATCCCTACCAGAATCGTCAGTGAGGCTTCTGCTGAAGATGTTTGAGTTGAGTTAAGGGTCTTTCTTTCCCTTCGCTTTTATTTTCATTTTTATTTTCAATGAAGTATCATCCGATTTATGAGAGTATAGATGTTACTAGAAAAAAGGAGAGATTATGTCGCGGTAAGGGATCATTACTGCAGGTGCTGTGAGTGTGAATGCAGGACCAGTACCGGTATTTGTGGTTCGGGAGGAAGAAGGAATAGTGGCTTGGCCACACCAGTTGTTCTGTACGCGAAGGCTTTTTCTTTCCTTTTCCTTTTCGTTTCATTCTTTGTAAATGGGTGAGGGATTCCCACAGACTATGGACTAAGTAAATTTTGATTATGGAGGGCATAAAGGGAGGGGGGATCCTCGGGGGTGACAAAAAAATCGATTAAGAAATTCCTATCGTGAGGAAAGTACTTGTACTCGTACGCCGGAAGGACTAGCAGATTGTCTCGGCATCATCGCGAAACCCTCCTTCAAGAAAATCAACCTTTTATTGCAACCAATCGCCACCTCCGCCTCCCTCCAACCCCAGTCCCCCCCCCCTTGATCCCTTCTTATTTTCGATTGTCGCACCCCACCTCTCCCTCTTCCTCATCACACTAACATCACAGTTTCGATTAAAGAGCATCCCGTCAATTCAGAATGCTGCGCTTTTCCTCGCCCGCTTCGGCCAGAGCGATTAGCCCTTCAAGACGTTCCATCGTCAGCCGACATCAACATCATTGGTTGAAGCTTCAACAGACGCAGCACCAGCAACAGGTATCTATTCATTTCTCTCAACAGACGTTCTACTTTCGTTGGGTTCTCTTGCGGGGAGACAGCACTAGTGAATTGTCTAACGAATCTTTCGCTAATCGCAACCGCACAATGTGCATCTTTTATCTAGAGATTTCTAGCGAATACAAAGATTCCTCGGCCTAGTACAAACGCTGAATGGAGTATCGGGGATGCCAGCCCCCCGGTCCTTCCCGACCGGGCAAGTCCAACGACTCCCGCAAAGCCTCCTGCAGCAGCACCTTTATCTGTATCTCCCGCACTGAAGATAACCACAATTCCCATAACTCCATCAAGTACTCCACCCACTCAAATACCACTTACTACACCCTCTCCCACGAAAGCACAGACGTCCCCGCCGGTACCAGCGCCTAAAGTTCCTCCTCCGGCTACAGCAGGTACCGGATCTTCTGCTCCTCCGCTGCCCCCACCACCAGTATCCTCTCCTGTGACTTCACCAAAGAAGCCTAAGAAGACCCACCGGTTCCGGAATTTTGTTGTTGGATTGGCATTCCTTACAGGGTTATCTTTCGCCGGTGGAGTTTTCTACTCTTTAAAATCTGATAACTTTCATGACTTTTTCACCGAGTACATTCCATTTGGGGAAGAAGCGGTTCTTTATTTTGAAGAGCGCGAATTCCGCCGGAGATTCCCGAACGCACTTTCTCGTGTTGCTCCACCACCTATGGACTCCCCGAAGGTTGTTATTCCCAAGGCTTCTGGCGCAACATGGAAGGTTTTTGAGCCTGCCGGAGACAAGAAAGTGACAGATGTGGGTAAACATGGGCCTCACATTTCTTCCAGAGGCACAGTAGAACAGGAAAAAGAGAGGGCCAGTGCAATAGATGCATCGGTTAGTTCGGGAATTGGTGCTGTCATGGTCGGGGTTGTTGAAAAACCAGGAAAGCCAAAAACCCCAACAGTACAGATAGCTCAGATTGACATGAAAGATGTAGAGGATCCTGTTGTGCGCGATTTAGCCAAAGTGGTCAATTCCATCATTGCTCTTGTGAACAAGAGCGAATCCCCTAATGTGTTCGACTCGGTTATTGCTACGGCCAAGTCAGAGCTTTCACACTTGAATTCGCAGATTGCATCCATAAAGCAAGGCTTGGAGAGGACAGTAAAGGAGAAGGACTTAGAATTTACCACCGCCGCCCAAGGTTTGCTCAAGAATGTGGACAATGAAATCACAAATATTGAGCATAAGTGGAGAGAAGAGTTTGAGAATGAGCGCGACAAAATGGCTCAATCATACCGGGAGAAGCTTCACACAGAGCTTCAGCGCTCCGGTGAAGTAGCTGAACACCGCCTTCGTAACGAGTTGCTTGAACAAGCCATTGCGATGAAGAAAAAATGGATTCGGGAGATTGAAGGCCGGGTCGAGAGTGAGCGTAACGGACGACTTGGGAAATTGAAGGAGCTCAGCGGATTCATTGAGGAATTGACCAAGCTCTCAACCGCTTGGACAGACATCCTTGATGCCAACCTGAAGGCCCAACAGATGCATGTGGCACTAGAAGCTGTCAGGGCAGCATACGAATCTCCTGAACAGCCAAAACCTTTCCTAAGGGAACTGGCTGCCTTGAAGGAAGTGGCAGATGATGACGAGGTTGTTCGGGCAGCCATTGCTTCCATCAACCCTCTTGCATACCAGAAGGGCGTCTCAACTCCCACTCAGCTGATCGATCGTTTCCGTCGTGTTTCTGATGAAGTTCGAAAGGCCTCTCTGCTTCCAGAAGATGCTGGAGTTGCCGGTCATGCTGCCAGTTGGGTTTTGAGCAAGGTCCTCTTTCGGAAGAAAGGGCTTGCCCAGGGGGATGACGTGGAGAGTATCTTGACTAGAACCGAGACCTATCTCGAGGAGGGGGACATCGACAATGCTGCTAGAGAAATGAACCAGCTTAGTGGGTGGGCGAAGGTGCTGGCCAAAGATTGGCTCAAGGAGGCGAGATTGCTTTTGGAAGTCCAGCAGGCCGTTGGGGTATGTGACATAACTTATGGCTTTCTAACGCTCACGAGGACTATACTAAATGATGTTTGGATAGGTTATCGCTGCGGAAGCCAGACTCCAGAGCCTGCGGGTGCACAAACCGTAGTACCGGTACTAGTAAGGATAGTTGTAGAGAACAATTGCGCCCAGAATCTTCTAATTTTTTGTTTGACCATTTCTGGGATTACAGTAAACAAAGGCCTTTTTTTTTACCTTTTCCATTTTTTCCTTTCCTTTCCCTCTACTTGTTTCACTTTTCGGCAACTCTCGGTGGTGGTGGTGTTGATTATAAGGTTGAAGAGAGCGAAAAGGGGGGAAAGGTGGTATGTAAATTTACCTGCCTACTCGAGTAATTGATTCTTTCTTTTCCTTTCTTTCCTTTCTTCTCTTTTCTCCTTTTTCATTTTTTCCCCTTCCCCTTCCCCTTCCCCCCCTCCTGTCCTCTTGCTTTTGTCCAAGGAGTGCCTTTGGTTTCTGGGCTCGATCGAGACATGTTCTTTGTAACTTAGATCCGCGGGGTTCACGATAGATTGTTCAACATTATTCTTTGGTCTCCGCTCTGTGCACAAGGCAAGGAATTTTCCCTCTCCCCTCCACACACTGGACACCAAGCACTATATCATACCCAAGAACCCAAAAGTCCCAGCGTCTAAGCCAGCTTGGCAAACAATTGCGCACCTTACCTTACCCCAGGACAATACTTGTATCATACGGCGGGTACGTATTGTAGACCTCCTAAACCACCCTCTAATCCACCCACGGTAAATTACCGGGCTCACCTATCACGCTTACTGTGCCCACACCTCACCTGTAGCGCTCGTACCTAATCTACAAACGGACGGACGAACCCTTAATCCGACAAACAAACCAGCCTTAAACTTATTTATCGTATCATAACTGCGAAACGGAGCAAATGGTCTACCCGTGCTCACTCGCTTACTCACCCTCAGAAAGGAAACATATGGAAACACATGACTGCTCGTGATTCCATCCATCTTGACGCCCCACAAAGCTTCAAAAAAAAAAGCCACCCCCCTACCCCAAAAAATCCCACCTCAGCGAGTGACTCCACATGACTGACTAACTAACCCATCGTGAGGCAGTGCCTGCAAAAGCGCAAAAAAGGAAAAGGAAAAAGAAAAGAAAAGAAACCCCCGCGGAACACAATACAGTCCGGGGGTGGAAGGTGTACGAGTAAACTGCCGATACAATGTCATGTCAACGAAAGTGAAAGTGAAAGCGAAACGAGTATAAAGCACGGTGGGAGGCTAAGAAAACACAACCAAAAAAAAAACCCCGCCACAGCCTATCGTGTACCGACAAAGCAATGCCGCCGGGAACCCCCGGGCCGATAAATAATTATTCGGCACTGGCCGGACCGCTCTGGTACGAGAGCTGATGTATCTGTCAGTACAAGAGGACGCAGGGCGTACTCGGGTTTCCATAGGGGTTGTGAGGATGTTCCGGGTAGTCCCAGTGCCAGTCTAGGTCTCTCTGTCCGACAGAGATTCACCTTATTCATTGTACCTTAGTAAAACCAGATGATGTTCTGGTATGTACAGTATTCCCCTTTTTATGTTGATGTTGAGTACGGTGGGTTCTTGGGTTCTTTCTTTCTCTGCTTGCTTTTTTGTTTGGTAAGTTGGATACGTTGGGTTCGGCAGAGAGAAGGATTCACGGGTTGTCACTCGAACGGTATAGGATGTCCTGCATCAGGTTGAATTGCGGCTCTGAGGGGAGCTACGGGGATGGGGGGTGGCAGTGCAGAAGGAGAAAGCACAGTTATTTTATGATTGAGGTGTGATTTTGGGATAATTTCCGCCTACGATGGATTAACGGACTTTGTTGTAGGGTGGCTAACTTAACTTATGTTTGATGACAATGAGAGGTCGATTGCCCGGGATTGCACTAAACTCCATGTCCCGACTATGGCACCGGTACGGTATTGTGCTGTAAAGTATGTTACCGAGTGAATGAATTCAAAATCCCTCTCCCGCCCTAAGCGAATACTTGAATCCTCGTGGGCAGTGACGGAGCCTGACCTGATTGCTGTAGAGCGAACACTACAGGGCGAGCAAAGTATATTCGGGTTTTAAGAGATCCCCATTTGGGGGGGGGGTACAGAGGACCCCCCAAAAGCCCTGGATTGCAATATCTATACACGCCATAGTGATGAGTGAGTGTTCTATACTTGAGTATATTACGGACATGGTAGGTATGGCACGGCAGGTAGGGGGGGGAGGAAAGAAAGAAAGAAAGAAAAGTGAATAAAAAGATACTTTTAAATGCAGTAGTGTTCGTAGCCCCAAGCAGCTACAGTACGATATCAAATAAAATCAAGTCTATTTAGCAAGCCTCAATAGTAAGAAACCCGGGTGAACCAGGCAGGGTGAGCCTGATGGGAGAGGGGGAAATGTATGGCGTTTTTGGACGAAATGGCCCGGTCGGGTGTTTGGATGGGGAAAAGGCATCCAAACCTAGCACGGCACTGTAAGTGCGTTTTTTTGTGTCCGGCCCGGTAAAGGGAAGCTCGCACAGCGAGGCTGGATGACTAGTTGTCTAGTTGGATGGGAAATGCGTACGGACAGGTAGAGTATAATAAGTTATTCTAGCTGTTGTAGTGAAGTGGGTCAATTCAATACTACTCGTACAGTGATACTGCTGGCGGTGAATTGTGATGGTTTTACGGCATACGGGTATGTATGATACGTGCAGTGCATGCAGTACGCCACTGTCTGAGTGCCGTACTCGAGTATTTGATCGCCTCAAGGCTTGGGTTGATAAGAAGTGTGTGATGCGCTTGGACTGATTAGTAATGGGTTGGACCACCTGCACCCATACAGTATCGTACCGGCGAGGAGCACAGTACAGTACTCGAGCACGTACAGTACAGCACTCGTACAGTAGGGGTTTTCAAGGTTAAAATATTAGGAAAAACTTAGCTTACTTTGTTGTTTCATGTAAACTTGGCACACCCAGAAACAGTTAATTTACCATTACTCTACCAAACCATACAATACTGTTTTTACTGGTAGAGATGGAGGACTGGAGGTCTGTAACAGCTACAGGTTTCTATTTTATTGAATCTTTCCTAAAGACAGGGGCAATACATGAAGCACAAATAAAATTAAAAAAAATTGATGATAAATTCTAAAATATTCTCAATAACTCTAGAAATAATTATTTATATTCTATTGTAAAAATCTCTGGATGTTGACTTCATATTGATAAAACAGGCTTTACAGAATGTTTGTAAGTACCACTCCTGCCTCAATATGTTTTCCTTCAGTTACCTTGATGTATTCAAATATGCTACTCCAAATATGGGGACATGATTGGCTAACATTATAAAGTAACTTAATGCAACTTTCCTCTTTACTCGTTACTGAGAAATCATTTTCTTAACTTTGAAAACCCCTAATAAGGGTATTCAAAGTTGAGAAGATGATTTTTCGGTGACAAGTAAATACTGGAACTTGCATTAGGTTACTCTATGGTATTAGCCAATTGTATTCACACATTTTAGGTAGCATATTTGAGTGTATTGAGGGAGCTGAGAGTAAAGTTGTTAGGCATATAGAAAATGCACAGACCTCTCGGTAGGGTAACTGCGCACAGACCCTCATTTATCGAGAGCCTAACACCCCCCTCCGGCCCCACTCTGGGGCCCGCACGTCCTTAGCGAGATTTCGAAGAGTTGCGTCCCGTGACTATAATGTCACCTCAATGAAGCCCACTTCATAACACCATATACGTCGCTGCCGTCCGTCCGACCGGAAGCTGTTCGCAGGATATATAAGAGGGCACCTCTGGGTACCTCTGAGAAGTGGAACGGAGAAAGTCCGTCGGAGGCGCATTGAGTTATTAGGCTTCAAAGTTAGGTATCCTAACTATGGGGCGAAAGTAACGGGACGTTTTCGGCTCGAAAATCCGCAACTACTCCTACAGTGCCCCTGAGGCCATAGGGGATAGATATGACACCAATACCTATCTGAAGGCCGCTGTATGTTGGTTGGTCCTGGAAACAGGATCCCTCGAGAGGTGATTCTCTTTGAGGCAAGGCGGACCGAGGGGAAGCTGCTCAGACTCAGAAGACCTAATAGGCGGTAGACTATGAGTGTTGGCACACCGTCTATGCAGCCTGCATTATGCATAGGTACCCGACGCATACGCTGGCCACTATGTGAAATCGGAAGAGACTACTGGGACGATAGTCAAGTCGACTGAAGTTTCAAATATAAGTCTACTCGTCTCTATAAATCGAAGACCGGTCATTCGAGGATAATCACGCATCCTACGATTAGACGGAAAAGAGTTTATGAGGACGAAGATGGTGTGTAAGAATTCAGGGTCAAACAGTGTTCGCACTTGTCAAGACCACGAGGCGTTAGCGTAAAATTTTGGATAGATACTTAGTTATAGGAGGATTAGATGAAGTCCGCGAACACTCAGACGCGGGATATAAATATCGAAGTGCCTCCCAAGCTTTTAGACATCAACAAGCAACGGAGAAGAGACCTTAACAATATAACATTGTTTTACCTACGAATCTTTATAAAAGTTATTTCCCTTATCGATTAAGCGAGTTCTTAGTAGTCATAAACGAAAGGAACAATTCCGAGCCTTCCTAGACAAATCTCTGTCTATTACGAAAGATTCAGGCCTAAGTCTTCTCGACAGTTATTCAGAGTCGGCTTCCGCCTAACAAAAGTATATGGGGGTGTTTGGCACGCCATTATTTAACATAATCTTGATTTCAAAACATGTTTTGAGCCAAATCATGTGTTGTAACAACGAGTGGGTTTGGCACAGCATTGTTTGTACACAGGATAAAATCATTGTTTGAACACATGTGTTGGAATAATATCAAAAAATTACTACAATGATTACTAAAAGAATAATTTTACAATGAATATATATTGTGTGAATTTGTAAACAATATATTAATAACACGTGTATTATATCGTAGGGAGAAAATAATAGAATAATTTTTAGGAAGTTAATGATAGAGTTTTAAGAAATTTTATATTAAGGGCTATACAAAATACTATTATAAATGTTATTTTTACAGGAATACTATTTTCTGGACAAATAGATGATTATGAATGTAATATATTAATAAATTTTACCATAGTTCATAGTATACTCTGCTGAATTGTTAGGCATATAAGACCTAGCATAGTGGTAATGTCACGTTTTCGACCATAGAGGTCAAGTGACTCGATAAGATGGTTGCGGCAAAGCTATATAGGAATTAAAATAATAATTTCTAAATTATATCTCCCTGACCGCAAAGCCATATAAAGACCACTCGCATTAGTGAATAGCCGACCGAGGGATTATCTATCAATTAGATACAAGACCTCCAGCGCTATCAGACTTCATCATAAGTTATACCCGTTCAAGATTAGGTGTATGTCGGACGACCCCAATACGAGTCCCTCTTAGAGGCAGGAGGTCCGAGGGGAACCACACTTGGATTGCAAGACTGGAGATGCTTGAGTCTTTCTATGATACTGGCGTGTCGAGACTCATGCATGCATATATTAATTATGCACCAGTTCCTGACAATGAACTTAGCTAGTTCTTGATCAGAAGGGACGATTGGAATGATAGCCACTTGGACTACATTTACATACTTAGTCCATTCAAGCCTAGAGATCGGAAAGAGATCATTTGGGAGGTAGGACACTATCTTCTTGAGATAAATATCTCATCTCAATTAAGGTTGAAGTGGTGTACGAACTTTCAGGATCAAATAGTGTTCGCACTTAGTAGAAACTAAAGTTAAAAGCTCCTCGGTACAAGTTAGCATGAGGATACAAAGTACTGGTAAAATAGTATAAATAGGTTTTGGGTCTCCGGATTAGTTAGAGGAATCAAGCAATGGAGAAGAGACCTTAACAATATAATAAGTTTACAATTACGAATCTTTATTCTTTTATTCTTTAACCACTTTACGAGTCTTCCTAGACAATCTCTGATCAAAAATTCAGGCCATGGTCCGACCGATAAGATTGACCTCGGCTACCGCCTAACATGAATTTATATAACAGGTTTAAAAAATATTATTTTAAAAACATGTGTAGAAACCAGGATACTGTTTGGCACACTCATGTATTCAAACAATCCATGTTAGTTGTTTGTACACATATGTAGAAAACATTGTTTTGAAATCAAGATTATTTCAAACAACAGCATGCCAAACACCCCCTAAATATTTTCACCAATTTTACCAATACTATAAAATCTGTTAGGTGGAGACAAACCATATAGACTTAGAGTTGTATAAACCTACCAACATTCATTTATAGATAGAGATTTGTCTTGGAAGATACAGAAGCAACTTATTTTATTTATGACTATTAAGAGTGCAAGAATGTAGAATAGAATCGTAAGAAAAATATTATATTGTTATAGTCTCTTCTCTATTGCTTGATTGTATCTAAAAGCTTGGGAGGCACTTCAATATTTATATCCCACATCTGAGTATTTGCAGACTACATTTATCTATCATACAAAATATATATCTCACGAAATAAAACTCTCAATGTTGAGTATTCCTGAAGGTGTGAACACCTAGAGACCCTGAAAACTATCACATCTTTTTTGGTAAATTACTATTTCATTTCTGGAGTACTTTATTGCCTCCAGTAGTAACTATCCAAATTTCAAAGTCTTTAGACTTATAGCTGAGTTCTTAAGTTGAACTAGATTGGACCCAATAGTCTTCCCTGTTCACAAGTGGAGCAGTCTTGTTACAGAATTGCATTTGTAGATGTGCCAGAAGGAAGGACTTCTAGTTGTAATAACTTAATAACAAACTAATGAGATTTGTCTGGATGACTTTCTCCTGTTAGGAGAGGAGCTCTTCTATTGAACATGCTCATAATCCCTCAGTCAGTACCTCCTAGTTACCCTATGTAGTAGGTATCGGTCATTGTATGGTATTGGTGATAATTCCAGCAACTGCGATGCTATTCCTAAAATAGTTATGGCACTCCTTGAAGTCTATTGGCTTTCTTGGTAGTATCTTCTAGGAGTTCTAGACTCTTCTATGTGATCAAGGATGAATGTGAATGTATTAGTTCCTTGCCTTGGAGCTTTGAATATTCAATATTGTCATTTGTACAAAAAAAGGTCCTTTAACCTAGCTTAAACCAAAAATGTCATATCTTTAAAGCCTAGTAACTCCCTGAGTAGTTGATGGATTGACTTCGTCCCACTTCCCAGACCTTGCCAGAGGTCTCCCCTTATATATCCTTTGAATGGGATCTGGTTGGATAGACAGCAGCGATGTATATGGTATTATTCTGACACCTTAATTTCCATAGAAATATAGTCACAGGATATAACTAAAGTTGATGTATATGATTCCGCTTGGGCCCTGTAAGGGGGCCGGAGGGAGGTGTTGGAGATCAGAAATTCCGATTTTGGGTAATGTTACCCTATGTAGGGTATTCTTATGCTATCAAATTTAGGTACTCCTGACATGAGCTCTTCCCTATTGGCCTTCGCCTTGAATGCCTTTCGGTATAAAAATAAAAATTAAATATTAAATATTAAATATTAAACAAATTAACCTGAAATACTAAGGGGATGTTTGGCTAGAGAAGTTGGTCAATTGAAAATGCGTTTTGCTAAACATGTTTTACAAAACGTGTTTGCCAAAAACAGTTTGCCAAACACCTCCAGGATTAGTGTTTCCCAAAATGCCTTTTGTATAATTAATATCAGATTTCCATGTAAATATCTAGAATTTATAACTTGTAACCCTCTCTATTCTGTATATAATTAATTTATGTAATAGTTTTATATCCACTACAAACTGTTTACAAAAAGTTCTCTCTGACTTTTTGAAAATACATATTATCGTCTCCTAATTTGGCACATATCTCGCTTCAATTATGGATGATAATATTATTATGACAGACCTATTAGAAACAATTTGAATTAGCACAATAGTGTGCAGACTATTTCTGTACTCACTATGTTATCAACTGAAATATTCAAACAGTAACCTCTGAAAACTTCTATACTAAAGCATACTACCTTAATGCTCACCAGTCAGAGCTATTTGACTGAATTATATTTTAAATAGTATGAGAGTAGATATTAATTAATGTGAATGATGAGTAATAATAATCTATAATATAATATAATTCACATATTACCATAGGTTACCCTATATTAATTTGCCATTTCCAAAAATATACTTTACAAAACATGGTTTGCAAAACGTGTTTTCAATTAACAGTGAGCCAAACACTACAATCAATTGAAAATGCGTTTTGAGCCCAAAACACATTTTCATTTTACGAACTGCTCGAGCCAAATATCCCCTAAATATTTAAGGATCTGATAAATGGAGAGCGTAAAAAAACCTTCTCTGTTTGGCTGTCCATGACAGGAAAATCTAATCTTCATTACCCTTCCTATGCCTATGGTGGCATTTCCAGGTTATTGTAGTGTAATTCTTCCAACAACTCCTTTGCGTTATCTATGCCTGTAACAGGTTCCCAGATATTCTCATCTTCAGAACAATTTCACCATTTTACAAAGTACTATACCTCATGTATTTATTAGTAGTGGCCATGAATTCTTTTCATATAAGAGCATATTTCTCTTCTTTCCATTTTCTCTATCTTCCATCGTAAGTCATCCTTGATCTCTTTCAATTCACAGGGAGGTTGTTGCTGGTCTACTCATACTGACTTCCTCTAGGATTGCAACAGGAAAATATAAAATATCGGAAGTATATTTCAATGATCTGCCATGCTTGTTCATGAATCGTTTTTATCTTATTTGTATAGAGGATTAATCCTGGATTATGCACTTCACACACCTGCTTCCATTCAGTTTGTGGATAGAATCTATAGTTTGCATAAAATAGAGTCATTTCATGTGCATTAGTGGCTGAGTTGTTATAGGCATACTTGGGTAGAGGTAGGAGCTCTTACTAGTTGTCCTGATCGTAGTTCACAAAGCTTTACAAGTAACCTTTTGGCACTTGGTTGGTTTACTTAGTTTGTCCATCAGTTTGTAGATAGTATGCAGTTAACATTCTTCTTTTTATATCCAATGTTTTATACGAAGACTTTCAAAATTCTCCTGCAAACTTAGAATCAATGTTCTAGACAAATTCTGAATGTAAGCTATATAGCTCTCATATTTCCTCCATGAAGGCTGTTGCTACATTCTTTACAGTATCTGTTACTTCCAATCTGATAAAGTGGGCCATCTTGGTAAAGTGATTAACCACTACCATGATTTGGGTATATCATTGACTTTGTAGTAATTGTTTGATAAAGTCCACAGATGTAGATATCGAAGCTGTGTATGGTATTGAGAATGGTTGTAGTAGACTATATTTGCGTAACAAGGTGATTTATTATATTGGCAATCATCACATGACTATACATAATCGTTCATCTTATAAGCTAGTCCTTTCCTATAGAAATCTCGCATAATTATTTCTAGAGTTTTTTCTTGTTCAAAATGCCCAGCTATTTTAGCATCATGACATCTCTCAGTTATTGTGGTATAAAGTTCCTGGTTATGTGGTACGAATAATCTTTGCTTATAATCGAGCAACTCATTGGACGGGTTTCAATTTTTTGGGAAGGGTTTGTTATTATCATATAACTTCTCTAACTCTGTTTTTTGCTTAAGTCAATCTTTATCTCCTGCAATGGCTTTTAGGATCAGCTCTAGAAATTTGGAATTGAAGTTCTTTAACTCCTTGCGGGCTAATATAATATAAGTTATGAGGGTTCATTTTGGTACTTTTGCTGCATCATACTAGTGTTTATTCTGGTCCGTTAATGCATGTAACATGCTTACTACTGGTTGCACTTCACGGATAGTCATAGCTCTTGTTGCAATATCTGTACTTCTGAATCCCTCAGTTCCTCTCTTAGTTTCCTTCAGGTTATGTATTTCCATCATATTTGTGATATTGATTTTCTCTATCACTAGTGAAGCAATATAATTCCTAGCTTTAATGTGATAGTCTGTATCTTGATGATTGAATAGCAGCACTTTGAGTTCCCCAGTTTAGTTCACATTAATTATTCTGGTACTTGTAGAGATCCCGCCTTCAACTACTAACTCTCTTCTTGGAGCGATCTTTCTATATGTTCTGACTGATAGCCTAACTGTGATACTAATTCCTACTATCAATCTTCCCCATGCTGGGACTATATCTTCCTGTAGAGTATAGAGATCATGGCCTGCTTCCATTCCTGGGCCTTTAGTTGGTAACTTTACTCTGGCATCTAACCTCTTCATATGAATTATGGAATTAGTGTTGTTCGATTCTACTCTCTCTCTTGGATGTCATTGGTACCTATATCGCTCTTGGAGCTTCCCAGCCATTAAATATACTTGAATTTCTCTGATCTTAATTCTTATAACTGAACTGATCTGGAATTATTTGGCTTTCCAGATTACTTATTCGCAATATATAGCTCTCTCTTCAGAATGGTACTCTGGCTGTCAGCTGAGTGTATTCAGTTTCGCTCCTCTGATTCCTGGATAGTAGACAATTTTAAAATTGTAATTTGCTAGTTTTTGTGCCCAGCGAATTTGGCAACCACTCCGGACCTTTGAGGTGAGGAAATATTGGAGGTTTTGGTGAACAGTATTGACTGTAACTGGTTTTTTTCCAGTTCCAACTAGGTATTAGCAGCATTTCTTGAATGCTTCTATGATCGCCTACAGCTTGTTATCATGTATTACATAATTCGCTCCACAGAATTCTCTTCGCGGGAATGGAAGGCTACTGGGTACAATCATTCTTCCACAAACCGTAATAGGATACATCTTAAAGTGAAGTCATTGACATTTGTTTCCACAACTCCCTCACATTTGGGGCGGAACTGGTGTAGGGTAGGGACTGATATGAATCTCCTTTCGAGCTTCTGAAAAGTAGTTTCATGTTCTAGGCCCTACCGGACCTTCTTTAGATTACCTTTTAATGTTTCTGTGATTGAAGTACAAATTTTAGAGAAGTTCTTTATAAAGCATCGGTAGAAATTCACACATCCTTGGAATATGTGGACTTCTTTAACCAACATAGGTGACTTCTAGTTTAATATGGAGTCCACCTTTTAGGTATTCATAGATACCCTCAACAGCTACTATATAGCCTAGAAATTCCACTTCTTTTACATAGAAAAAAGATATTTTTGATGAAATTGCGAGTTGAAAGTCTACTAGTCTTTGTAACACTTTTTTGTACCAACTTGATATGTCCCTTCTCATTCTTTGAATAATATTATATAAGAATATTGTCAAGATGGCAGACCACTCCTTGGTCTAGAAATTCTCAGAGAACTTGGTTTATCATGTTATAAAAATCTGTGGGAGTGTTGCCTAGTCTGAATAGCAACACTCTATATTCATAGTACCTAGATCTTGTTCAGAATACCATTTTCTATTCATCTCCTTCTTTTATCTGAATGAGATTATAGCCATCTTGTAAATCAACTTTTGCAAAGATTGTAGCACCTACTACGCCATTACATAGTTTTAACATTAATGGTAGTGAGTACCTATTTAAAATTATAATTTTATTTAGATTTTGGTAATCCACCATCAGTCAATGTTGTCTATCTGCCTTTAGTGTAAAGAGACTTGGAATACCGAAAGGTGACTGACTTCATATAATCTTACCTTGTTGCAACATGTTGTAAACATATTCTTGCAGTAACTTGAGCTGTTTTTTGGATAGTGGATAAATAGGTCCCCAGGAGGGTTTCACCCATTTCACCACTTTTATTTCATGATCGAATATTCTTCTTGGTGCTAATTTCGCCACAGTTTGCAGTAAAAATGGTTTTTTTAAATTTCCCATAATAGTATTTATGGAGAGAGTTGAAGTTTATTTTATTTGAGTCTTCAATCATTCTAATTCTTCCAATTTGAATCGCGTGCTTATCCTACACTACCATTTTACAAGGTTTGAACATATCTGCAATCTTTTGTCTTCTTCTTCCACACAAGTACTGTATTTGTCATGTCTGATTACAAGCTATAATAAATGCATATAGAATATTCCTCCTAATAGAAATGTTGCTCTATTAATGCCTTGAATGGTGACCGGTTTTAGTTTATCTGTGAATGAAATTCTTAATTTCATAATGAGGTCTTTGTTGATTAGGAATACATTATATCCTGAATGTAACTGTACGCTGATTTTGTATTTTTATCTCGTTGGGTTCAAGACATGAATGTAAGTATGTTCTTCTGGACAATTATATTGTATAGGTTTTGGCACCTTGAATGCGTGTCTCTTTGCGTAAGGAGTTGAACCATTGTTGTATTTTGATATATCTGAGGTTTGATAACAACAAGGATGTTTGTTACCATGCCCATGCTGTTTCAAACATTCAGGTCTTCTCATAAAATTAGTTTCCTATTAATAACGAAAATCCTTTAACCCTACATAGTGTTTCGCTAATATACTAAGTAGTGTATGATAAGTTCTTAGGCTGGATGCCTCTTCCCTCTCTTATGCTTCAAAGTCTCAGTGGTAACCCGGTCTACCATCAATTGGTTTGTTGTATCCACTCTAATTATTCTCCCTTAAGAATTAGTTTAATCAATTAGGGCTATTTTTGTATTAAATATAGAAGTATTTCCGATAGCCACTTTACAGTCCACATATCTAAATACGTGGCCTGCAACATCAGCAAAAAAAAGAACTTGCATTAGATGTATCAGCTGTACGTCCAGACACAAATGCACAGTTGCTGGTATCCCATGCGTCCTGGACGTCCTGAGTGTTTGGTAGTATCCAACCCATCCTGAGTTCATCCTAAGTGAGGATGCGCTAATTTTCAACTTCCAATTTGGCTGTTGATCTTGATCCTTGTGGATGTCCTGACACAAGATAGCAGTGAGTCTCAATCCTTGTTGATATCCTGACACAAGACGGCAGAGAGTCTTAACCATAATACCAAGCCACACACCAGCTATTGGTATATTCACTGGACACTAGGACTAAATCTAAAAATATCTACAGAAATAGGAGATCGGTTGTAGCAAATTTTGTTTTAGTCTCCTAAAAGATCTGGGAGCCAAAATGGCCCACCGGTAGAAGGTAAAAGTAAGTAGTAGTTGTGATTATAGGAGTAGCTTGTAACTTGGGTGTTTTGTTAAGTTTTTCTAAGACTGCAACGTGTTTAGTAATATTTGGACCACCACATAACATCACAGTCAGAATATTAACAACAGTTTTATCAACTAACATTGCTCCTCACTTCCTATACTATTAAAGCTAATAATTTAGGAAAATATTCTACTCGATTTCAGCTTTCTATTGTGTCAAAGAACATCTGCCTACTGTCAGTTTACAAGAAGTTACAGCCTATTTTGTGCCCTGGCTAAGTACTGATTTTGACGCTAAATTCCTCAGCCATCCTGTGGGCGCAGTACCTGATACGTTACAATGATGGTCTACTCAACGCCAGCCTTCCAGCAGTATACAGAACATCTATCCAGTATCAATATTGGTGGAGATACAGCCTACTTTGTAGCCTGGCGAAGAGCTAGTTTTGATACCAGATTCCTCAGCCATCCTTTGGGCACAGTACTCCATACTTTACAGCAATATTCTACTCCATGCCAGCTTTCCAACGGTATAAATAAGGTCTACTTGGTATCAATAATGGTGGAGTTATGACTGTTAGACACTGTATTACTCATTTATCCTCACTTAATTTTTATAACCTAGCCTGTGTATCTAAAAAAATAAATCTTGTTTACTGTAAAAATATACCTTATTTTGGAGTAACCTAAGCCTAAGTAATGCTTTGTATAGACTGCATCCTGTGAATTCTGAATTTAAAGGGTAGTATTCAGAGGTCGCTTTTTGCATTAAGTTGCGTCCCGTGATGTCCTGTTACGTCCTGAAATTGGTTGCCATGTCCCACTGCACCCTGGTATTGGTTGCCATGTCAATTTACGTCCTGACATCGGTTGCCATGTCCCATTGCACCCTGACGTTGATTGCCATGTCCCATTGCATCCTGATGTCTGTTGCTATGTCTAGATGCATCCTGGATTGCGATTTGCGTTCCAGGGTCCTGTTCATCTGACACGCAAGACATACAGGAAACAGGAGATAATCTTTGCTGATTAACTCCCAGATAGTCACCTAGGTGTTGATTCTGACATGTGGTGTAGTCATCCATATGATCATTTACTAACTTCATAGCTAATGGGGATTGGAAACACTTGTGCTTAAGATTAGTGCAATGAAGTAGCATACTAAAGAGACTTTACTACTTGCTTGTCTCTTGTCTGGACACTTGAACCATCCTCTCTTTCTGATATACCCGACTACCAGGTATTATATGTTTCAGAGTACGGGCCTCCCACTTTTATAGAGCCATTAATACTGTCATAAATCTGCAGTCCTTTATGCTGGAAGTTTCTTGGCTGGAAACCTACTAATAAGCCTTTTGCGTAGTTTGTATCGAATAAAGCCTGATCAAGGTGCATTTAGGTTTTTGTTGATCCTGATTGTAACGTATTTGCTAGGTGCTAATGACATTTTGGTAGGAATACGATAGTTGGAAGGTGGCCTGCTCGTCCTGAGAGGAGGTGAGAGCTATATGAAATAAAGGAGGCTTCGGAGGTGTACTGGAGAAACAAGAGTAACTGTTCAGCCAAGTATATTGAAATACTCTGTGTCGAAGTCTGTTCTTTCCATCATGGAATATGACGGCATTTAAATACACAAATCTGTTCACGTCTAGTACGAACGAAACTAAACAAAGGTATCAAGTGATACTCTTTGGTAAATCATCATAAGTATCAAATTGATACTTAAAACAAAACATAAAACAAACTAAGTATCAAAACGATTCTTCCAACAAACCAAGTATCCAAGCGATACTTAAAACAAAACATAAAACAAACTAAGTATCAAAGCAATACTTTAAACAAAGTATAAAAAAAACTAAGTATCAAAATGATACTTCAAACAAACTAAGTATCAAAGCGATACTTAAAACAAAACATAAAACAAAATCCTTAATTGAGTACCAGTACCGGTTACACTGATGGACTACTTAGGCAATAATACCACTGTACTTATTTCCTATAACTGACTTTACCCCTGCTTCAGGAGGTTTCCAATTTTGACTCTGACTTCGCAGACTTATGAATACCAACTACTCAAATGCTGTTACCATTTGTGCCAATTAAATAACCTATGTCATTTCTTCATCTTTGCCTAGTTCCCAAAGTTTGCTCCTCCTAGAGGCTTGAGTGGAGGAGATATTGTATGGACAGTATACAGTTACTATTGTCCTAGGTATGTGAATTATTTGGGCAATTAGCTGTTGGTCTGCCCTTGTAATAGACACCTGAATTTGTCCCCAGTAGGTTTTGTACTCATGATTATCTTTTCTACAGCGAGTACATTTTTTATTCTTATTATGATCATCAATTACTGACGGGATAACTATATTATAGACCTTTTTAAAACTGGTATGTGTTTGTGAAAATATTGTAGTGTCTGAGGCTGTCTCTTAGATACTCAGGCGGCACTGAGAGTTGAACGCAGTATAGTTTAGCTATAAAGATAAGATTCCACGCTTGCACTAGCAAAGTACGTGGTAATAGAGGGATTTTTTTTTGTTAAATCCGCGGTTTATTTGTACTACGTACAGGAAAATCCATGGCATGCATCCGAAGATATGGCCTAAAAACTGATAACATAAAAAATCCTCCTCACCCACTACAACAATACGAAATAATGCAACCTGGCCTAAGCCATACTTGCCAGACAACTATAAACCTATAACATATGGAAATCTTTACGTCAAATTCATGTCCTCCTCATTCTCAGACAAATCCGTAGGGAGGGAAGGGCATATCAGTGCATGGGTATCATGTAGGCCTCCGCAATTCACACACCTCAGGAGAGTATGCGTACAGGGGCGGCCACGTTGGCGACAGGTGGCAGTGGGACAGGCGTGACTTCCAGTAAAGTGGGACATGGCACACCACTGGCAAACCGCTGGTGAAGTACATTTGTTGTTATGGTGACCAAACTTCTGGCAGTTGGAGCACTGTGTTAGGGAGTTGAAATGCAATCGACGTTCTGTCCTTTAGGTAGAGGAGAAGCCTGCCTATCTCCTGCCAACGAAGTGGCGCCCGGCTTTCTGAGACCCTCCAACCTGCAGGATGGATTGATGGCTGGACCCAAACTATACGTACCACCCGCCAGTGCCCTAGTTGTACCTTCCAATCTATATTTTCTTTGTAAGTAGAGACTTAATTCCAACAGATAGTAGGAAAATAAACTAACCTATTTGCTTACTATATAATGGGTATCGTGAGACTCCTTTTACCCTCTGTCATGGTTCATAGATATCAGTGTCATCAGGACCCGCTTTGACAGCTGTGATACCTCTGACATTACATTTACTATCGCAATGTTTCTTGTCAATCTACGTAGAATAGAGTCCCCTTTCATCTGGATCATCTTCTGTAGTTGCGACAGCTCTGGAGGAACTCGATTCAACGCAAATCTTTTTGAGAGTAGGTCTGGAATAGTGGTCATTATTGTCCTGACCCTCATTGGGGACGCGTTTACTATCGGGATATTTGTTGTTCGTCCGCACAGAATAGAGATCGGTATTATCTAGATCTTCTTCCACAGTAGCAACATCTCTGGATGAGCTTGATTTAACGCGAATATTTTTGACAGTTGGTCTAGAATAAACGTTGGTGGTATCGGAACCCTCTTTGACAGCTGTGACACCTCCGACTGCACATTTACCATTACAACGTTTCTTGTCAGTCAGCGCAGAATAGAGGTCGTATTATCTGGTTCTTCTTCAGTTGATGCTTCTTGTCAGTCGGCCCAGAATGGAGGTGTGCATTACTTTCAGCAATTCCAGCTAATAGAGCACCTTTCAGCCTATGAGCTTATAGTACATCGACAAACCATGCAGCCATTGTGCCAATCGACAACAAGATCTCTTCAACTATCCCTTACTCTAAGACGATTAACATCGCCCCCAGTGCCAGCTGAGGTGCATGATTTCTCAGAAGAGAGTCAGCTATCTTCTTGCCACAGTCCTTGATAAGAGCAATAATGGCCTCTTCGACGTGGCGCCTCCGCAGCAAGTCATCAGCCGCCACTGTCACAAGAGCGTCACAGGTTGGATACAATCTCCTCATGCCAGGGGAGATCTTGCTGAAATAGTCGTCCGGTAAAGTGTTGATAATAGTATAATTCTTCACTGAGATCTGCTCTTTGATAGTATTTCACTATGCAGCATAGATCTGTCTGCCGGCGTCGTCCAGGCCGAATGTAAGCCTCGTCTTATAGAGTCTGATCATCTCATAGCTGACCCTCCTCACAGTAATTGTGCCAGTGAGAGCAACTGCCAGTAGACAGTATATGCACCCTTCAGGAGCTTTGTGTCACTTTGGAACAATTGGCATATACACATACTGCTTGTGGTTATTATTTTAGGCCCTGGCTAGTGGTTTGTTCTGGGTGGTGGTATTGTAGGCGCGGTGGGTGTTGTGAATATTATTCCTGGCATAGCCTTCCTTCGGTCTTCATGGTTTAAGTTTAGATGCTGCCCGAGTCCCTAACATTCTTACCACTCTGAAAATCTTTCATGATTATTTAGGAATTCAAAGTTGAGACTTCTAAGCATTCTCCAGTCCATTTACTGCACCTCAGGGTCTGTTTTCATCGCATGTGATAAGCTGAACAACCCATTAGCTGTATCTCTCATTGACTGTCCTTGGCCACGCCCCCAACTCTATTACATAAATGACAGCATTCCACTTACTTGTCATAGCTACAAGCTTCTCGAAAACCTGGCCGTTCCATATTGAATACCAAATGTGCATTTTATCAGGTCAAATACTCAATTAAAGGTACATATGAGAAACATAGACGAACTACCCTTACCTGTCTTGGCATCCTTTTGACGTCACAAATATCTCATACTGATGTGGTAGCGCCTCTTGATGATGTAGGATCCAGTGAATCGCCTCGCAACCGCTCATGGTAGGATAGTGGTCAGCCAGATTCCGACTATGAATCAGACGCAGACCTGATTTCCTCCCAACTAGACTCAACTGGAGATGATATTGTGCACGGGTTTAACACACAATTAGTTAGTATTGTCAATGGTCATTCGACACCTGGTGACGGGGAGTATTGTCCACATGTAAGAGAATCTATTCAATATGTGATGGGATTCGTGGAGTAGTAGCAAAATGTGTGCTAGAACCTTTTTGTCCCATTTCCTGGTGCTTACAAACTCAAACTTATATCTTGGTTTATTTAAATTAAGATATTCAAGTCACAAATTAATGAATAATATTTCCAAGGACCTTGGCAATTCTGATGACATTTCATACAACTCCATACATCCACTTGAGAAGCTTCCACACACAATTGACCCATATGGTCCCTATCTACAAGGGCATGAAGGTCAAGTTCAAGATGGTATGAAAACTTTACTCTTCGTCTACTGAAACGTTCTAGACTGTATCAGGTATGTCATTCAACAGATAGCATACAAAGATGATTTCATTTACACACCCCAATGTGAATACAATTCCAATAGAAAGAAATAATATGCAGATATGCATATGGCAGACTGGTGGTGGGATATTCAGGTACTATGCCAATATTTTGCACTCCTTTTCTGCAAATACAATGCCTAACTGACAACCAGAAGCACTGCCATCTGGTGCCACAGTAGTTCCAATTATAAGGATGTCTGATTAGACCCACCTCACTAATTTCTCAGGTGATAAGAAGGCATGGCTTGTGAATATTAGGATTGGAAATCAGCCGTGGACTAAGCGTAATAGACCTGGAACAATGGCAGTTCTTCTTCTTACACTATTGCCTATCCTGCTCAAATTACGGCAGTCTTCCTCTGGGAACAAACACAAGAGACAGATTAACACCGATATGTTACAAGGTGTATTCAAGCTCCTTTTCAAGCCCTTGAGTGAGCCTTCTCTGAATAGTTTGTCAATTGACCGCTTATAGAAACGTACTACAGATGTCTTTCCCAATTTTGGCAGTGTGAATTGCTGATCTTCTGAAAAAGGCCACATTGTAGGGACTAAATTGCAATTCCTGTCTTCAATGTGAGATACCTGTTGATATGTTAGGATCGAACACCCACTGGGGATATCCAGCTCATGACTATACCAGATATCAGCAGCTGGAACAAGACACCCAGTCTAGGTCAGTGGACTTGACGTCAGACAATGTGAAAACAACCTTTGATTCTCATAGTATTAAGATTGGACAAAATGTTTTTCATGGGCTTTCGCAAGTTTCACCCGCCAATCTTCACCAGACTGATTTACTCTATATGGTTTATCTTGGCCTATTTAAGCACGTGATGGATTGAATTCACGGGTTTCTTCAGAAGTACAGACCTCTGGACCTATTTGATAATACTGAAACATCTTTACCACCATACTTGGAGATCTTTGTACCCAAAAAAGGCTACCTTGAGGTTACGTAGTAGCAAGAAAAGAAGATGAAGAACTTGGGACATTGTCTTTTGGCTGTTCTCGTGATAGCATTTAGAATCCCAGATAGTATGGAAGGGCAATCTTTCAAAATTGCACTCTCATGTGTAGGGTCATTACTAAATTTCACTCTGATGGCTCAATACCGAAGCCAGATGCATGAGATACTGGATTAAATGGATTAATATCTTAATCAATTTCACTTGACCAAAGATATCTTCTTGGAGTTTAGACCTTTTAAACGAATACTGATAAAGATTTGGAATCAACATACTGAGCAAAAGCAGCATAGAACTATTGCTGATCAAAATCTTCCTCCCTCCGAGTGACGCCACGTGGAGGACTCATATCGAGAGGAACACGACAACGAAGGTACGTAATTGATCAATACCAAATCTCATTTTAAATTTATCAAGATACATCTACTTGGTTACTTCTCTGATGATGTCTACCAGTTTGGCAACATCCCGCAGTACTCTACAGAGTTTTATGAGTTGGCTCATAAGAAAAAATTAAAGACAAATAGTGGCATTTCAATAACAATGATTCAGTGCAGCAGATTCTTGATCGCCATAGTAGACACCACTCAATCTGCAGAAGCCTTTTAACTCTGGATGCTCAGCGATATAGTAGAGCTGATGTCTCGGCAGATATCACTGATCTTTTATGTAAGACAGGTAACGAATCTCCACTGTCCTCGTATTGTAGGGCTCTACAGGGATGTTGTTCTGATGTTACAGACCTTGGAGATCTTTGCAAGGTCTTGGGAATTTTAAACGAGACAATGCACTTTGAATTACTCCATTATAGTCAACTAAGCTAGCTTATTGAGGCTCACCTTCCCGAAGACCTCCAAATACCACCACTCGTCCTTGTGGAACAATTAGCACAACCTGAAATCCCACTTCTTCCAGTCCAGAAAACTGATGTTTATGACTTCCACCATGCACAATGCATGGGTACTAAGCTCTTCTGAAATAAAGTTAGTCACAATAATTGGGTATCAGTACAGGCTGGAGAAGAACAATTATATGGTGCACAGAGAGGACGTCATCCTGGGCAACTCCTTACACTCTTCAAACTCCGTGACTCCCAGCACTAAGACAAAGTCTACCAACATGTATGTGTACAGACGTTGAACGTACTTAACTCAGGACGCCTATCAGAGTTACATGGTCTTGTCATAGTACAACTACCAGAGACCTAAAGGTTTACAGTAGGAAACATAGGTACCATATTGGGCCTGGCCTACTTGATCTCGGAGATGGATTGGAGATGGCTCATCAATAGTGGGATTGATATATGGACGTTCAAGGAAATATATTGACAAATTTTTCAAATAAATGATAGCAGTTTCACGACTCCTCATTGCCATCGGCCATGACATTCCTCCGAGGTTTCAGCATCTCCATAAAAAGAATAACAGAATTGGAGATTTTGTCTAAGATTATTGCCGCGCTGGTGTGCAATGGTGCTAGACCAAATCTCCTGGCTATACTGGTTCAAGGGAAACGTTGGAACAGACTCGGACCACAATAACACTCTACATGGGGGCTTTGTATTACTAGTATATATATTATTATATAGTAAACTGAATGTTGAATTAAGGACAATAATAATTAATAGCACATGGGATGACAGATTTCTTAAGAGAATTAGGCATTTTGTGATTCTAATATTAAGAAAATCATGAGCAGGGATACTGAGGCAATGGAAGGGCTGGGTGGGGATTCCTGGAACTCCCAGGACTGGAGATAAAACTCCACTTAAATACTCACCAGACCAGATATAGTCAGGATACATGGCAGATTTTGATGAACAGCAATGTGGCTGCTAAGTAATAATAGAACAACTCGCTGACGTTAGGATACATGTAAAAGGAAGTAGCTAGATACGAGGTTTATCCTAGGAGGAAAGGAGGTTTGTGAGCATGTAAGACTCAGTCTTGACTACAAAAGCATAGTTCTGAAGACTGAGAGGCAATGGCGGTAGGAATTAGGGCACATGGAGCAGGTCCACAAATTTGGTTACATGGGCAAAGCGTCCAGATGTATGGATGGCATAGCCATGGGAGTTGAGTACCCAGAGGTTAAAATTAATACGACATACGCGGAACGTGATTCAGACACCAGAGCCACAAGAAATAACATGCAGGATGCCAGTAAAGGGAGTATTATAACACACGACACACAAGACATCCATATCGTTACGTGGCAACTCTAGATACACAGGATGCTGGTGGCATACCCGACGGATGTCATGCGTCTGGACGTGCTGCTTTGGCGTCAGAGGTGGGATTATTTTTTGGTGATATGTTAATGAGAAGATCAGTCTTATTACAGAATTGTATCTGCCGATGTGTTGGAAGTCAAGACTTTCAGCCGTAGTAACTCAACTGTTGAAATTTCTTTCCTATGTCATATTTCAATATATTTATTGATAAACAAGGTATTTTAACTCACATAGCTGTATATATATAGGGGCTACCACCCACTGACCTCACTTAGAAGAAACAAGAAGCAGAACCTCTACCAATCTACCTTCAAACCGTAACATGTATCACAAAACGTACCCATGATTACATGATGATATTGTGTAGTTTATTTAAAATAGATATATGATCCTGCCTCTTAAGTTACAATTGCAAACATTAACAACTAACTGATGGGATTTGTCCTGATGACTCTCTCCTATTAGAGGGGGAGCTCTTCTATCAAACATCCCCAGAATCTCTTGTACAACAACTCCAAATTGCCCTACATAGTCTTTGTTCAAGTTGGTCATTGTATGATATTGGTTACATTTCCCACAATCGGAATACTAGCCATAACACAGTTATTGTACTCCTTGAAGTCTATTGACTTTCTTGGTAGTATATTCTAGGCATTCTAGACTCTTCTAATTAATCAAGATTAAATATAAATGTATTAGTTCCTTACCTTAAAGCTTTGAACATTCAATATCATGACTTTATACAAAAATGTCCCATTACTTATGGCCTATAATAAAGATAATTTATATCACTAGATTCTACCAAGTACTATTACAAGAAGCCAGACCTATACCTATATCAGAATCAAGAGACTACCTGTGGTAGGAATGGCAGTAGACAAGTGTCTACCGAGCAGAGGTACTATTAGTTTGATACCTTAGTCAGGTATACTAGACTAAACTAAAGGTATATAGGTACTAGTAAGGGTCAGAGGTTACCCTACTCTGGAGGGTAACCCAAGTAGTTATATTAGGAGTTACCCTGAATTACTGGACAGTAAGTCTAGGTGGAGTTACCCTACCTTCAGACTAGAGTTACCCTGCCTTGAGCTATGAGTTGCCTTGCTATAGAGCCAAGTTACCCTACCTTGAAAGTAACTTATTACACAGGACTTTAGGGGAAGTTACTAGATTATTTATCACAGGAAACTACATAGGATATTTGAATCTCAGATTGTGCGGATCACTCTTGCATAACCAGTTGAGCTCCAAACAAGCTGTAACTTGGAAATGTAGTAGCAAACACCTCCCTCTAGCCCTGTTTTATGTACTTGGCATCATGGGCTACAGCCTGGAGAGTTGCTATAAGTCTAGTAATAGTCTCCAAGAAGAGATACTCCAGTAACTCCGTATGCACTCACGCTGTTCATCTGACCGAAGGCTGTCTACAGGCTATATTTGGGGGAAGGGAGAACCCGAAGAATGGCCTTCAGGTGGTTTCATGTAACATGGACCAAAACTGACGAGGTAATACTACTTTGAAGTTAGAAGTAGTATGTGTAGTAACCGGAGGCACGTAGATAAGGTAACTGAAATCTGTTGCCCCGAAAGTGTAATAATATTGGAGAGTTATTAAGGGCTCTGAGACACTAGGCTAAGGTCATAATAAGGCTTACTTCTTGGAGGGTTGATTGTAGGTAGTGCCTATTGGTAATCAACCTCTGACATAGTTTATCAGTAAAGCTATGTGACTATCATCCAGAATGATATAGAAACGAGTAGAACTGGATAGATGTTCAGGATCTGCAAATGCTTGTGAAAGATCAAGTGTATATGAGTAGAGAGTTCCATAGTTGGCATATTATCTATACTGTCATGACAGCTCGCCACTGGCATGTCCATAATATGAAGAGTTTTTACTCCTGCAGTTACATTAGAGATATAGCAGCTAAAATACTTTTATCGGGCAGATGTTGGAACACCACCGAGTGGTCTTGTTCGCTACGGAAATCTTTAGTCTAACCCATAGAGGTTGGCTAAACAGTATACTGGTGTTCAGTACTTGCAAATACAGAGTAGTGATGAGGTATATCTGGCAGCATATCAAATCTAATTAAGTATATATGAGTTCTTGCCTACTCTGGCAATCAACTACCTCTCGAGATCAGGACTTAATTGGGTAAAGCTGTGATTTAACGATATTAAGTTTTACGGTTTTGTTTTTTCGACTCTACTGTTAATTGTCTTTATCTTCTTACTTGCAGAAAGAACACTTCGATGCAGTCACAACCTTGTAATTCATCTTCCCTGAGGTAGCCCCTATTACAACTTATCTTTGAAGACTAGCAACTCTCTGAGTAGTCTGTGGATTGTATCAGTTCCACTTCATAGGCCTTGCCAGAGGTCCCCTCTCATATATCCAGCCAACAGGATATGATTGGATATATAGCAGTAATGTATATGGTGTTATTCTAACAGCATTAATTCTGTTGCAATATAGTCACAGGACGCAACTAAAGTTGATGTATATAATGACATGCGAGCTACATAAGGGGGCTAGAGAGGGTATTGGAGACCAGGAATTCTGATTTTAGGTAAAGTTACCCTATGTAGGCTATTCCTAAGCTATAGAATTTTGGTACTTCTAACAAAATTTCCATTATTGTGAAGAAAATGTCCAAATAAAGAGTTTTATTCTTAGAGAAAGTAGAGAATTATTTTCAATATATTCTTTAATATTTTAGAATTTTCTTCTGATTTTTTTAAAATTTGTTTTCATAACTATTATTTTTTATCAAGTCTAGGCTCTGATAGAGTTCAGTTATAAACTGAGATTTGAAGTAAATACAGACCTCTTGATATTACTATCTACTTAAAAAAAAATTATGGTATACTAATTTAAAGTAATGGTAAATTAACTGATTCTGGGTATGCCAAGTTTATGTGAAACTTATCAAGTAATCTAAGGTCCCATTTGGTGCATTACAATAAAAATATATTGTGATAAAAGTTGTAAATAGCATATATTCTAAAATAAATTTATAGCATAATTCAGAAATATAGGTGTTTGTTTGAGCAAACACAAAATAAATATATATGTCAATACAATACATATCCTATTATTGTAGCTGTCAAAGTAGGATTAAAAACACTGTTTGAAAATAAAAAAGCCTCATGGTATCAAGCTCAATAGAACATTACACTTCACAGATAAACAGTACATATCACAACTTGAAATAACACAAATACACCTTCTAACCTATAGGAAATAGTGTGTAGGTTGAAGATACTGAATGATTTCTTGTTGAAGCATTGCTGCAATGAGTGGAAGCTGGAGAGACAGAATTGAAAATGGCTGGTTGTTCTTCATTATCAGTTACAGAATCAGAGTCTCAGCTACTCTGATCACTAGTGGTGTTTTGGTCCATTACTTGTATATAGTAGAATAATAGAGCAAATCTTGTACTAATTATCAACTAAGTCTTGAATTGATTACTTATTATATACAAAATAACTTCTAATATAGTTCTTTTAAAATGATATAGTAGGGGCTCTTGTTTCTAGCCCTTGATCTATAATTTATATTCTCATATTTATGCTATAAGAATATAATAATATTATTATAGTGAAAATAAAAATATATTGTAATATTTTTAGCAGAAAAGGTCTCAACTACTACACTATTTGGTCAAAATACCCTCAAATACCACACTACCCTCAAGTACCATGCCAAATTATTTTGATCAGATTAGATCTACCAATAACATTATGATATATCATTAAGATTAAATTTTTATCAGTGACTACTATACAATTGATTCACATCACTAAAATTAAGAAAATCATGTAAAATTACCATTAAAGCTAGGAATTGATATTGGAAGATCCTGAAGGATTTCAGCTTACCGAAAGTCAATCAATTATAATACTAGTTATGTGATCTGCGACAGATAGCAGAGTTATGACCTATAGTATGGCAGGTTGATCATTGGGTAAGTGGAGGAACTAGGTTTTCGGGAAGCATACCAATTCTGTCAATGATCAATGGTTCCTGATATCAATCTTCCATCCAAATACACTCTTTTCTTGGTCTTCCTTAAGGGTTTCTGGTAACCAGTTGCTCAATATGTTGTGCAATTTGTGCAAACTCAGGTTCATTACCAGCCTCAGCTTAGTTTGCTTGAAGTTGAATTGTAGAGATATCAACGGGTAGAAGATTGTCACCAGTATATGTTGATTTGCGGGTCATAATAGATACACTTTCAGGGAAATAATCTTGGACAGCCTAAGTAAAAGTAAGTAGGAGAATTATATCGAGAGATAGAAGTGGGGGATAGAATCAGTGGATAGAATCAGTGAAGCTTAATGGAAGTAAAGACTAAGATGATTTTAACTAGTCATAGTACCCCACGCCTCCTATAGCTCTAAGTAACTAATTTTAGACTGAAAACTTAAATCTAATATTATTGGTAGATCTAATCTGATCAAAAATATTTGTTGTAGTATTTGAGGGTATTTTGACCAAATGGTGTGGTAGTTGAGACCTTTTCTGTATTTTTAGATATACTGAACACACCCCTACATAAAAACTTTTAGTTGCCAAATGTTATGCTATAAAAGTCACTTTTATGCTATAAAAATAGTGTGCTGAACAGGGCCTAAATTTTTTCAAGCTCTTCAATCTTGAATACTCTTAGTATAAAGTTGTCTTCAAAATCTGCTCAACCTTCCCACTTTACACCAGAAATGGGTATCTTCACTTTACAAAAGCTCAGCTTTGTCACCCTGTAAAAAAATCTAAATCTTGCTAGAGTCTTTAGAGTCATCTAGATATCATTATTTGCAAGTGATGAGCTCTGTTGGTTGATGGCCATGAGGCAATACAAGAAGTAATAATAGTGGATAAATGATACCTTGAATTTTATATAGGCTTCCCATACTAAAGGTACATTGCAACTACATCCAATCTAGCCATACAGCTCTCAGCCCTCAAGGTGAAGTGGAAAAATTGACGTAATTTCTATGCAGAGAGATTCTTGGTAATTCCTACGCAATGGAATTGATTTCCTAAATTCTCCATTGCTTTTGGATGAGTTGAGTGTGTTTAAAATCAGCCATTTTTGGTAGGTCACTGTACGAGTGCTAGTACAGTACAAGTACCAGTACAGCACTGTACTAGTACTCGTACTCGAGTACACGAGTGTAATGATGGTTTAATTCCGCCGGGCAGTAAGAGGGTAGAGTACCGGTAGCCAAGGCTGCCTTGTCGAATTGGTCACACAGGTAAGGGCTCTGTTTCATGTTTAGAGAGAGGCAGCCCCGCCATTGGAAAATTTCTCGCGAGGGGAAGGAATAGAGATTAAAGGGATGATCAACATATTATCCTTCGGAACATAGCGAGCGGCTGTCCCCTACATGGTACTGTTCTAGTACAGCACCATTTGATCTGGAGGGTGACCCTGACCCTGGATTCCTTCCTTCTCATCATCATATCATCTGCTCGAGTAGTCCGCGAGCGCATGATTTTGGGTTCCAGGGGTGGGTACTCGAGTACGGTACCGTAGTATAGTCATACTCTAGTACTCGTACATCTAAGTCACTGGTCTGAGAAACGGAACTTTTGTTTTTCCGATTGGATACCGCCAAATCAATCTACCGGATCGCCAATATTAAGTTGTATTTTTCCTCTTCGACACGACAGTATTCACATTATGCGTTATCGACGTTCGGCTTGAGCGGTAGCTTTTTGTGCTCTCAAAGGCTATGAGGGTACAGTACCGACATCCTACCCGGGTACACCTTTAAATTTATATTCAAGCGCTCGTATGCAGAATCCAACTAGCGCCAAGGTTTTTGCAAGCACAACTATTACAGTGATCTTCGCCCGATGCCTCTTTGTGATAGTCACTGATAGATGAGATTAAATGGTAGAAGCAGAATAATGGCGAAAAAGAAGACGCTGACATACTCCCATTTCCCTGTACGAACACTTCAAGTCGGGCCACTGGCCACACGCAATGACTCAGGCGGGACTGACTCCATGCACCGATCACCGATCACCCCCCCCCTAAATCTAGCATGACCTGGATATTGGATCTAACCCTGCCGTTGTTTATGTTTGGGATTTTTGCTACAAATGATGTAGACTCTGCCCTTTCTGCGGACCGACTGTTGGGCGTTTTGCAAGGCTCTGTCAGCCCGACTGCTCGAATCACAACCAAAAAATATCGAAAGAGTAGAGAGCAAACGGGGTGGAAATGAAGGGTGTGACGGGGCTCAACATTGGTGAAAAGGGTGGAAGGAAAATGGGGGTCGATAGAAATAAGGTGATCACAGTACCTTGCAGCACTCGCACAATTTTTTGACTGCCGATCGCACCTTCATTCCACGTACTTGATTGTAATTGTGATTGTGGGAAACCGTGTTCCAAGAGTGGTGGACAATTAGAGGTGTGATGTTTGTGTTTGAAACGAGAGGCCGAAAGGTGAGAGACAGAGTTAGCAAGGTCGAGAAGGGCTGCCCGCTTGTGGAGCGGGGCAAATTTTTTGGAATTGTGGATGGTGATGAGAAGGAATAGACCATGATGTAAGATTGTCGATAGAGGGCAAGACGAGTCCAGGGGGTTCTCCAAAGGTTGACAGCCGGCATTTAGGGAGTGAATGTGGACGGGTGAGAGCGAGGCGGAGGTGAGTACTTGCTGGGGTGGGGAGGAGTACGATGAGAGAGGGAAGGGTTTGGGTTGGTTCGTTGGCGACGTTCTGAGGCTTGGGTGCAGACTATTGTCGGTTATCGTAAAGTCTGCGGTAAGATGGTGGGGAAGAATTGGCATAGGCCAATAAAGCGGGGCGGTGTCTGGTGTCAAGAGAGTGACGGGAAAAGGGGAGGAAAAAAGAAAGTTTGATTGGGTTAAAGAAGGGATGAACCAGGAATCCATGATACCGCTAATGGTATCATAGATGAGAACACCAACGGGAGGAACGTGGAAGGAACAAACCTCCGATGAGCATCAACTTTTCCAGTACTCGTATCCGGTGTTGGGTGCTGTCAGTTATCCTCACACCCACCTCCACCTACCCACCACCTCTTCCACCACCACCGACGACACCATCACCATCACCAACCACGGTATCATAACCGCATTTTGGCTTTTTCTGACATGGGGGCTCACAGACATCGCAGCCAGCCGAATCCAACCAGAGGCTCTGCCCGCTTGCTCCACCATCAGCATGATCGGATGAAGAAATAAGAAAAGGGAGAGAGATCCAAGCGAATGAGGGTCGGGATCACGATAGACTTTGTGAATGGAATACTTACTTATTCTACTGTATGGTACTTTCCTATGCTATGTTTCATTCCTGTTACTGGCTTCACCACTTGAAAAGTTCTATAAACATCACAGAACATTAACTCCCGTAGGTTTACTATAGCAACAGCATCGTCAACATCATCACGGACGCGTCTCGTCTTCTCCTGACTCAACGCTTGGTCAATGTATTCAACGGTTTGTCACCTGTTCCCAGTTGCCCTCTTTTGCGGTCTGCAGCACGAGTATACTATTCCTATTATGTCTAATAGACAGGGCGAACGAATAGTTACTTGCGAGGGGGCGGAGCAATGCGCTGATCAGAATCATCCTCGGTTGTGGCTATTCCTAAGAAGGATGAGGAGGAGGGGGGGGTACAGTAGGTAATCTATACTTGTTCCTATAGCACGCACACACTCACTCACCCACTCACCCACTCACTCACTCACCCACTCACCCACCCATCCATTCACTCAAACCACTCACCCTCAACACTCAGACATCCTTTCACTCGTTCTCACCCACTCGCTCTCTCGCTCACCCTGTTCTCAGGGCTTCTAGATCTCGCTGTAATATCCTGAGAAACCGACCTGTTCCTCGGGTCCCCCTTCACAAACTACCCCCCTCACCCATGCCAGCACGACTGTGCCCTCAACCTGGCATCGCCCTCCTATCCCCCCATCTCCAAATTCACCCCACCACTAATACTTTGCATTGCCTGGCTAGATGCAACTCTGTCGCCTTTTGCACATCCTTCGGGACTTGCACTACCGTCCAGTCCCCGAGGTTAGTCTAGCTTAAGGTACAAACACCCTCTGCTGCTTTGGGTCATTCAACGAAAGATCAGACCCCGTATACACTCACTCAGCCGTACCCATCTCTTGATTTGATTCGCCTCGATTCTAGCAGGGAGTCCTTCGCACACTTTAAGTTATATCTAAGTCACAGGTTTTCGGATGAGTTCACAGATTATTAGTGTCCTTTTAGGACTCGCCTCATGAAGTGAAGAAATGCCTGCGTGCCTGCGTCAGCGAATGACGCTCGCAAGGCACATATGTTTCTTGGTTCGTTCGCTTGAGCTACTTGCAGCCCATTACTTTTAATGTAGGAGGCCAGCAACCAGCGGCGGGGACCTCAGGAAAAGAAAAGAAAGCACCACCATTGGCATACGCAAATAGAAGGAAAAGTGCCCATAAGTGCATCTTCTTCCCCATTGCTTTCCCTAGATATCATCTGGTCTTTCCACGCACCTATTACATCTCGCTAGCTACCCCAAATTAGGCTCGACGCAGGCTTGCCCAGTCATACCAAAAAATCAGTCAACGATATCGACTCTGCCCTCTCCGTTCTTCGTGCTGCTTGCTTGTCTCTTGTCACACGGTTTCAATTTGCCTTGACTTTTCAAACGTTGTTCCGAGTTCAATCTTCGGAGAAGCCGGCGGAGTGTGCGTTACATTTCGTGTTTCTGAAGCCATCAGAATGTGCGCTTCCTCTGCCATCCCCCTGACATAAATACTGCTCCCAATGTCCCATCTCGGGCCTCTTTTTGATCCCATACCACAAAGGAGTTTCGCTGCATCTACTTACCTGCCAACGGAGCTTACTTGAGATTTATTGAAGGTAAGATATATATCCTCAGAAACCTCGGACAATTCGAACCTTGTTAGACGATATCCAATATGATCGACAATATCCCAGCAGAGCTATTGCTCAATATCTTGTCCTATCTGGACAACCTAGAGCCTATCTCCGGCGCAAGCCACTCCCTTTCCCTTGCTACTCGGGACTTCAGAACCCACGCATTGCGTACCCGCTTAGCTAGCATCAGTCATGTCGAGATTCTTATGCGCATATGGTCACCTCCGACCTTCTTTAGAAGAAGGGGAGCATATCCATACGGTTCTGGAGGCCATATCACTCGACCGCAAGATCTTCATGATATCCTCTGTGATCCCGATACGTTCAATCGAGTGGAGGCATACCTTGGAAGTTTGGAGAGGAGGGCTTGCGTTGCGGCTAGGATAGCGGAGTATGTTATGACGATCGTTTCGTTCAATTCATTCCGAACGAATGCAGAGAGACATTTCTACGCTATGAGGATAGTCCTCGAATTGTGGTCTCCCCAAGCACGATTCTCCCACGATGTTGACGGGCGCTGGCTCAATCTTGGCGACGATTCCGGTCTTCTAGATGTGCATATTCAAGACGCATACGTCTTGAACCTACCGAGGGATGTCCAAGCCGCAATGGTCACTGTTTATGATGCTCTTGCGCAGAGTCTGCGGCCCCCCTTCTGTTCCACAAGTAGACGAAGACATGGAGGTAGAGCTTCGGAGGGGGAAGGAATCTGGTTGTATAGGTTGATCGTCAAGGTAAGATGCTTTCAAATCCTTTGTAAGTGCTGAGTATTGTGCATGGAACTAATACGACTGTCTTATGCTCTAGGAGGGAATGGATGCTGTCCTTGGTATGATTGAGCTGCGGAGCGATCGTTAGAAAGCAAAGCACCTCAGAGAGCGATCATATGAGCAAACTGTAACCCTACTAGATTGCAGATGATATCCGAAGGAGAAACCGATCAAACGCTGCTACGAAAGGGACTGGTGTCGGGGGGGGATTTGCAATTTGAGAATTTAGATGAGGTTTTCCAGTTTTCTTCTCTCTCTTTATTTTCTGATTTCTGAGCGACGCCATGACCCCTTGACGGGTATCTCCTTAATTACCTAGAACTCCCCACTACACTTTTTTTTTACGTTTTACACACATTTATTCCTTTAATTGCATCCTATACTCTGTTCAGACCGGAGTTTCCGGTTTACTGGGCTCCACGGGTGTCTAGCACACCCCTACACCCGATTGATTTCTCTTTCTTTACCGTTCCAAATCCGATTTGTCTGTTTTCACCACTTTGTAGACGGGTACGACCACGATGAGATCTAGATTTCTTCCTTTTTTACGTTTCCCCCCACATTCTACATTAATTGTCCCAAGACGCATGAGTGGATCTCGTATCACACCACCCCACCACTTCATCTATGCGAAAATATGTACTTTAAGTAATAAAAACCTTTCCCTCCCGGAATGACCTGAAGCAAACAGACAATCCTTCCAGAAGCTGATTCTTAAAGGGAAACAAAATAAAATAAAATAAGAAAGGCATTCTCATTCGCCCCTCGCCCCCCTTCACTTCCTCCCTTCCATTCATTCCCCCACCACACCCCCACCGCTCGAGCACGAGCAAGCACTCAGCACCTCACATCACCTCACCCGGGATCCAGAAACTCCCCCTGTCCACCCAACCTCCTAGCGAAGAAGCAAATAAAAAAATCAGTTGAGTGCACTTTTCCTTGTTTTTCCCGCAGTCGACTACGCACCCACGCACCCACCGACCAAAGAGACGAAGAGCATAACCCAGACCCTCCGACCGAGCCCTAACATCGGGGGTGAGTGACAGAATAAGGAAGAAATGACGGAACAGAGAGTGCTCGAATGACTTGCTTACCGGCCAAGTCCGTCGCTGACTGACTACCTGAGCGGAAGATCCGGACGGCCCGGTGGCAGGCGAGCCCTGATCATAGAATATCACTCGTATCAGGCGATATTCTTTCCTTTTTTTGTTTGGTTGATGTCATATTATTGCATGCTAGGCTACCTAGGTATCGTGATGGTAGTGGCACATAACAGCATTCTTAAATTACCGAGGATAGTGATTATATTGCGTAGAAGGCCTCGGTAACGTAGTTGGCCTTAGGGGAGAGGGACGTGAAAGGTGCTGTTTGGTATTTCTTGGGGCTGTTGATGAGTCCGTCCGACGTGTGCTCTTGGGCGGAAACATCTGGCATGCATTGTATGGGACTGCCAGGATGGAGGGTCTGGTGGGTGGGTAGGTGGGTAGGAAGATTGGGTTTCGGGGGATGAGTGGGGGAGCAGGTCCAGCTGGGTTGGTTCAGTCCGAGCTGGATTTTGCGGGGAGCTGGAGGGGGATGAGTAGATGGCCTAGATTATTATTTAGGTGTATGATAATTGCATCAAACCAAACTGCTAAACAAACTAACACCAAATGAACCCCGGATGATATGTAATGCAGGGCAACAAACAAATCAACAAACGGATTCAGGGAGATATATCAAAATTATGGCGATGGTGGAGAAAAAGGAAATAGGAAAGGAAGAAATAAATAATGTGATATAAGGAAAAGGAGGTTAACGAAAAGATGGAATAGTATCTATCAGATAAGGCGATGGGCCAGGTGAAAAAGAAAAACCCCATATTGGCTTTAACTAAATAATTGACTTAGTGTGTAATGAGAGGAGTGGGGAGGGGGGGGGATTGGGGAGAAACGGACGGAGGACAGAAAATAATAAAAAAATAAAAAAATAAAAAAGGATGGAAGGAAGGGAAAATTGTGACGAAAGGTGAACACACAGAATCTCACCTGTAGCTAGGCAACAGTTCTGTCGAAAATTCTCTTATTACTGGTCCTCCCTGTCCTCCAAACCACGTGTAACACAATCGCAGCCAGATGTGTCACACCAGTAACACAGGGTTACACAGGTATCGCCCATCCGAGCTCCTACCCCCCTTCTCCTCTCCCCCATGGCTTTCCTCAGCCACCACACCGCGAGTGCTTCCATCAAGCCCCGTCAACCCTCTCTCACTCCTTCTCACTGTGCACTTCTACTCGATCCTCTTCTTCCCCTCCTCCAAGTGAACCAATCTACCACTTCCTCCTGCGCCTGAATCACGCTCGCGAGCATTACCGCCTCTACCGATCCACTTCCCAATGATTAGATCTTTCTTTGCACTTCTCAACTCCTCATTATACCCCTGCACTGCAAAACTTGGAGTGTTCAATCTTGGCCAGTTCACATAAAGTTTTCCATGCTTAGTGATAAAATTGGTTGCCCATAAGGCAACAGCAAGCCAGAAGAGAACAAATATTCTCATGCTCAACGGGCTCTCGTCAGTAGTAAGCGGCAGCACAAAGGCCGCGAGTTCAAGAAGAATAGCCCCACAAAGAACATATGGAATGCTCTGAATCATTATCGGGCGGCGATCAATAAACAGTAGGGAGGACATGGAGGTTGACGAGGGAAGATGGACCCCTAAAAAGAGGTCGTACGCATCCTGCCGTGGCCCATCACTAAAATTGTTACGGAAATATCGGGTGATAGAGCTCGATAGATCCGCAATAGCTCCAGCCTTTGTTCGTACTCCGGTTCTTGTGAGATCAGTCTTCAGCGCCCCAGTGCCAGAATACGTCCGGCTCACAACATCCGCATTGTCAGCCCATACTAAAGTAAGAAGCACAATATCCTGTCAGTAGAATTCCCACTCTTCCACCAAGCCCTGTATGACGATCTCCGACTCACCGCTCCTGAATATGACCTCAAAGTTATTGAAGGATGCGACATTTTCTCCCTCCCCAAGAACACCAGCATCAACCATCTGGCGATTCAGGGTTCGCCGGGCTAGCATGCTCTGCACGACGTTTGTCCTGTCCAGGCAGTCCATGCAGTTCGTCCTAACAACGCTCGTCTGATAGCTCCGAATGTCACTCGACACAAATTTTCCCTCAACAGAATGAAAATATTGATCGTATAGGCCATCACCTAGCTGTTCGAGCAGTAGCTGTGCCCTGTGCCATTCCATTCCTCCGCATTCATGGTGAAAGTCAAAGTAAACATAGTGTAGTTGGTCTGGCATATTAGTCCTTTTGGTGGGCTCAATTCTTCGAAACCTTTCGGGTGTTTTCTTAGAGCCCTCTTTTCCTTCTACATGTGAAGATACAAGCAGCTTGACAATGTGTTCATACGCTGCTTTAACTCTTTGCTCTCGACCTTTCTGGTTTACCAAGTTAACCAGATAGTTATCTCCATATAATCTGATCTGGTGATCGAAATGCTTTCTTGCCGAGTTCATGGCAGAATCTACACCCCTGACCTGGAGCTCCGGGGTATAACACAAGTTGTTTACCTCTGCCCAGTACACCGGCACACTTCCCCTAGTTTGAACAAAACTGAAAACCTTGGCTTGTTGGGTTGAGGCCTTGCCTCCCGATGCTATTGAGTATTGGTCATAACCCCCAAGACCACCAGTAGAGTCGCCAATGATGACGATCTGCTCAGTTTCATTGAAATTTGCGACGTTTCCGGACTCATCCACTCCACGTGTAAAGTACCTAGTCCCTGCTCTATGTCGCGACCTTCGAGTGATAAGAATAAAACTCAACGGGGTGGACTTAAGCGCAGTCATTGTAATGCTAAGGAAGCCAAAGAAGACGGGGAGGATGAACGGGTCCGCCTGATAAAGTTAGTGCCCTGTAAACGCGACATGCTGCCTGTTCAAGTTGGAGAAGCTTAATTCATGTGAAATAGGCACTCAGGGCTATGTTTAGAACGAAAAATAGTCCATGGCGGAAGTGCTAAAATTTGGGGGTGTCTTACAGCCGGGTTTGAACCGCGGAGATCAATCAAGTCTGATTGTATGTACCGATTCCAGAAAAAACGTTCATCCGCCTGGGTGCCCCTCGAGGGGGTCAAAGATTAGCACCTCCCCCAGCCCCACGGATTCAATAAAAGTTTCGGTAACGGGAAGCAGGACATACCTGCTGCCAGAGGGGATGTGAGATATCAGCGGAGGATTGGCGCTGGAAGGAGTTTGTCAAATCGAAGGTATACGAAAAATACATGGGCCCGGTACGTAGGTGAGTGCGTAAAAGTGACAAGTAGGTATCCTCGTCTGGGTCCTAAAAATAACGGTCAACACCCCAATCTTAGTTCGACCGTACCACCTTGACTCGATCTCGTCAGGTCCAAAATCGGGATCAAAAGACGTACGTGCAACTGTCTTTCCTGTAAGGGCAGAAATTTAGTAGTGTGGACCTTATACACGGCATGTCCTCGGATACGCCCGACCAGCACAGCCTTGGTTATAATAATGATATACTTGTCTACGTGAGATGGATGGCAGATGTCAGCTCAGAAACCCTAGACAGAGCTCTACAATTTGCAGCGGCTGAACCTGGGGCACTCTGCAGATTCGGTCTCAGAGGTGCCGAACAAGCGAAAGAGGGCCCACCAAGACGTAGTCGAATAACTCCTAGGACTCCGGCAACGTTGCCTATCCGCTTCCCCCTTGAAATTGGCGACTCAACGAGACGCATGTCCCCGGAGGGGCGGTCAACCACAAGAACCGGTGCATTTGGAGAGGAGGGTGAGCCGAAAGCGTAGCGTGACGGTGATGTCGTGATGTTGATATCACGAAAGGGATTAACGGGAGCCATGGTGACCTGAGCTGTTGACGGAGAAAGGTGGGCCTCATGAAAGAGTGGTTAGCTGGGTCTTTGGTGGTTATTGCTCGTTGGCTACCGCATTGTGGCTGGGATCAAACGGGGGGATGATAAGGGTTGATGAGAGTTTAATGAACGGTGTGAGGGTGGAAGGAATGCCTGCGGTTCAGAGCAGTCTACTTGGAAGCTCCAACGTTAAGTAGGCATCAGGGGGATTTTCGCAAATAAGAATTCAGGATCTTTCGTGTCGTTGTCAAAGCAACAGGTTACAAGGTAGAGCCCTTTTGCCATCTTTCTGTCTAATAAGTCGTATTGTTCTTTGCCAAAGTTTACCGCGCTATCACAAATACGAAAAACTTTCAACTTGACAACCCTGCTCTCCCCACCAAACCCACGACCGACAATAATATTAAACAAAATTTTTTTTTTTTTTTTAAAAAAGTAAATAGATAGTAGAAAAAAATATTTGGTATATCATCCATCTGCTTTGAGAATTGCTTCTATCCTATCTTATCCACCATTGATCCTGCTAGGGGATCAAAGATAGTTGGATTAAGAAGTTCTTGATAATAAGTAATAGCCTCCTCCTCAATTGCCTTTTTAACCTCATTGTCAGGACCCATCACAAGATACTACTCAGAATAATGCTTCCGACATTTATCTTTTACTGGAGACCAAACATGTTCAATTAGATTGAGATCTGGTGATGAGGTAAGAATTTTTATTACAGAAATTCCATACCATCTAAATCATTTTATAAAAACAAGGTGAGTTCTAGTATTATTAAATTTTACAGTAAAGGTCTCCAATGCCACAGATCCCAATCATAAATCCCTCCAATGCCACAATGTCCCTCCAATGCCACAACGTCCCTCCAATGCCACAGATTATCAGGAATAGATAAGAATGATTAGATAAAATAAAATAGAGGAGATTAACAGATTAAGAATTTTTTGAAAAAACTAGGGTAAAAGGAAATTGACAAACCAACCTGAAGGTAATACACACCTATGATGCCAATCCGCTTCTTCGATTTCTCCTTTACCCAATCCATCCTGCTAACATATGTCTACCTTACCACAATTACCGAGAGTGCCAATAATTGGGTAATTATTCACCAATTTCGATGATTTAAAAGAGCAGATTGAAGATTGGTCAATAAAGGAAAAGTTTTCTTTCAGGATTGCTGATAAGGACCGTGGCCGTGTGATCTACAAATGTGCTGTTTCAAACTGCGCGTGGTGAGTCAGAGGCATTCAAACTGAGGAGAATGATGTATCTGTTACGGTAACGAATTTAGAACATAGCTGCCTATCGGGAGAGGAGAATAAGTGGTATAGTGTGGCTGGATCACTTTCTTGGCTGTGTCACCATATCCCAAAGTATCTCAATGTGACTCAGGCTACGGAAACAAAGGAAATTATTGATTGCCTAAAGGTGCAATTTGGAGAAACTTGTTAAGGGGTCCTATTCCTATGTCAATACACGCGACAGGCAACGATACTTCTCCTTTAGTATCTATGATACTATATCTTTCGTATTTAATAGTGTGCGTTCACACTATTACTTTTCTTAGTCGTCCTCGTATAGTGTGCGTTCACACTATTATCTTTTCTCTTGTTACACTTAGTAGTCGTAGAGGCGTTCCTCTTCTACTAAGTTCGTGTAACTATCGTGAGGTAGATAAAGTAAATTCGTTCTTAAAACAATAAGTAGGAAAATAACTTAGATGGTTGCGTGAAGAACTAACTAACTCGCCTCCGAGGACTCCTTATATAGTCCTTCCCTCAACCCGCTTACAAATCAAACCATAGGCAGTCTGCCTTGCCAGTCTGCCTTGCGCAGCCCCCTTGCGCAGCCCCATGACCTCTAAATAGATCATGTGCATGAAACATATAACATAAACCTAACGAGTCTGTCTTGCGCACAGCCTCGTTGCATAGCCTCCTTATGCAGCCCCGTGACTTCTAAATAAGTCTCGTGCGTGAAACATAACAAATAAAACCCCAATGAGTCTGCCTTGCAGTCAACCTCGTTGCATAGCTCATCATAAATCACATGCCTCTCTATAGGTCATGTGCGTGAAAGTAAATCATAACATAGAACAAACTACGTAATTCAAACTACATAACAAAGGAAACTCATAACTCAATCTCGTAACAAAAGAAACCTACTATGTCCGATTAGAATCGTGACAAAACTATTCCTTATAAGTCTGCATGTCGTATTAAGTACAACCTCTCAACAGATACTTTAGAGGAACGCGGGATGCATTTCGCGGTTTACTTGGATAAATCAGCGCCATTCATACTGCCAATCCTGATACCTATATACGCCTTTCTAGCAACCATCAAACTCACCAGTTTCAGCGAGTGTTTATTGTCCTATTCAGTCTCGAGAGTCATTTAAATTTTGTCGACGCTTTATTGCAATTGACAGCACCTTCCTGAAAACAAAATTCTTTCAAATATTCCTATTAACTGTCACAATCGATGCAAATTACCATACTCCTCTCCTAGCATGGACCATTGTAGAAAGTGAAAATGCCTCCTCCTGGGAGTATTTCCTTACAAATCTCCAGCTAGCAATTTCCGAGATAGCTGCTGAGAATACAACACTTATAAGTGATTGTGATAAGGGTCTTATTAAGGCTTCTGAAGTATTATCACCTACAGTTCATACCTTTTGTTATCAGCATTTGAGGGAAAGCTTTACTACCAAGTATAGAAGAGGCTTGAGTTCAAGATTTTGGCCTATTGCACAAACAGAAAGCATTGAAAAATTTGAGGATGCAATGCGCAATCTTATGGAAGCCAAACCTGAAGCTGAAGTATATTTATGCAAATATTGATCCAAGGCTCTGGACAAAGGCTCACTTTCCTGGTTACCAGTATGGACATGATACATCTAATATTGTGGAATCTATCAACAACTCCTTAAGACTTAAGACTAGACTGGATAACAGCTTTCTCTCCTAGAGCTTCTTAGTACACTTTGGCATAAAGTTATGAAGCAAAGATTTGAGCGTTACCAAACGTCAGCAAAAATTCTACGTTGCGTCCTGTCCGTCATGTGCGTCTGACGCATGGGACGTCCAGAACGCAAATCATTAACTAAGACGTACGGAGACATGACAACCAATGTCAGGATGCAACGGGACGTACCAGGCAAACTCAAGATGCAACAGGATGTACCTGGCAAACTCCGGATGCAACAGAACTCAGGAACAGACTTCAGAATATGTCTCTTAAAATTCAGAATTTACCAGATACAGCTAATACAAAGTATAACTTATGCCTAGGTTATTCTAAAATAAACTATATTTTTACAGTAAACAAGATTTATTTTTATAGATGCACAGGCTCGGGCTAGGTTCAAGTTACAAAAAGTAAGTGAGGATAAACGAGTAATACAGAGTCTAATATATAAGTCAAGTTGTAACTTCACCAATATCAGTGCCAAGTAGACATTCTTTACACCGTCAAAATGCTGGTGTCGAGTAGGATATTGCTGTAAAGTATTAGGTACTGCGCCCAAGGGATAACTGAAAAATCTAGTGTCAAAGTCAGTACTTCGCCAGGGTAAACATCACCTCCATAATAGCATGTATCTCCACCAATACTGGTGCTGAGTAGACGTTCTTCATACCGTTGAAATGATGGCGTCGAGTACATTATTGCTGTTAAGTATCAAGTATTGCGTCCAAAGGATGGCTGAGGAATATGGTGTCAAAGTTAGCACTTTGCTAGGACACAAAGCAGGTTATCACCTCTTGTAAACTCACAGTAGGGAGATGTTCTTTAGTGCAATGGAAAGCTGAAGTCGAGTAGAATGTTGCCCTGAATTATTAGCTTTGATGGTATAGGGACTGAGGAGCAATGGTAGTTGACAGACCTGTTGTTGACGTACTGACCGTGATGTTGTGTGGTTGTTCAAGTGTTGTTACTCAACGCGTTGCAGTCTTAGAAAATCTTAACAAAACACCCAAGTTACCAGGTACTGCCACGATCACAACTATCACTCACTTTTACATTCCACCATGGGGCCATTTTGGCTCCCATAACCTTTAAGTGACTAAAATGAAATTTAGTACATCTCATTTCCTTTTTCTGTAGATATTTTTATATTTCGTCATAGAGTCTAGTAGATATACTGATGGCTAGTATGTGGCTTAATAGTATAATCAAGACTCTCTGCCATCTTGTGTCAGGACATTAACAAGAATTGAGATACTCTGCTGTCTTGTGTCAGGATATCAGCAAGGATCAAAGTCAACCTTGCCAAATTGAGAGTTGAAAATTATTGCATCCTTGCTTAGGATAAACTCAGGGTGGGTTGGACACTACTAGACACTCAGGACGTTCCAGACGCTGCCAGTCATTTTAGGATGTTCAGGACGTATGGGACGCCGGCAACCATCCATCTGTATCAGGACTTACAGCTGACGCATCTGACGCAAGATTTTCTTTTGCTGATGAACTGTCTACAAAGCTGGTCCGGGAGTACTTTATATAAAGCTTTGTACGAAGGCATTAAGATAGAGTAGAATTTGGGCCCGTCAAAATACTACACAGATGGCAACTGGTGTACACGGCCATGTCACACCCCCTAATGGAAATGTCAAGATTGTAAATCTTGAACTGGGCACCTGCACTTGTGGTGCTTATCAGGAGTAGTGTTCATTACGGGATGATGGGGGTTGGGTTTTGCTCTCAGAGGCCCTGCTGTTACTGGGCCTGAGTCCTGTATTTTTTTCTTCTTCATGCTCCACCTGGCCTCTGCAGCCTAACCCTACTACCCTGTACCACCAAAAATTACTGGGGGCCTGCCTAGGGCATGAGCCTGGGTGGGAATTGGGATCATAAAATAGAAAAAACCCCACCCTGCTGTGGGCTGCAGAGCAGGCCGGGACTGTGTTTTCAGTCAGGGACCTGCGTTTTTCAAGCCCCAGGAGGCCACGTAACGAACACTAATCAGGAGAATGGAATTCCTTTTGCTCATGCATTAACTTGTATAATGCATCTTCAGAGAGTTAGTCTATTCCCTATTACTTGCGCGCAAACCAAGTTATAATACCTACTAGTAAAGGGAAGCAGCTAAATTCAACTCCTGTTACACACTAACTAGTGTTCGTTACGAGGTAGGGCGGGGTGGGTTTTCTGCTCCGAGGCCCTGCCATTACGTGGGGGCGTAGTGATAATTTTCCCTCCCAGTCCCGCCCAGCTCCTGTCTCAGGCCTGATTGTGCCCTCCCATCATATTAAAATTTGACAGGGACCTGCCTGGGGTATGGGCGGGGCGGGAGGGCTTGGCAGACAATTACCAAAAAATAGGCCACGCTCTGGGCCGTCGTACAGGCTGTAGCATGGAAATTTGCCGCAGGCCTGTGTTTTTCGGGACCCCGCAGGCCCCGTAACGAAGCCTAACTCTAACGTAGTTGTTTTCAGTAATTTAGATACTAATTTGTCCATTTAGTCAGTGCAAAACTATCTTCTTGATATTCTATCTGTTGCAACATGGAAAGCTACATACAAAACCAACCTACTCCCTGTTGATATCAGCAATTTTCAGTACAATGACCCCTTGCCACCTCCCCCACTCCTGCCCATGGAAAATGCTGGACTGATACCAATCGCCAGCCAGGTTGAGCCCCCTCTTAAGCGCAAACGCCGTAGGTGCCCCCAGAATATAAGACTTCATGCTGGAGAAGTCATGTAACGACAGCAGTTGGCAACTTAGTCTGGAGGCTTATCACAGGCACAAAATCATACACGACCTCCACCCCACTGCTCGACTTTTGGAGGCATCGGGCATAACTCAGTAACCTGTCGTAATGTGTATATGTAGACCAGTAGAAATACTAGGTATTTTTGTTACTTCTTGTTCTACAAAACCACTGTTTTTTAAGTATGAAATCTGAGCTAGATAAGGCTTGGTGTGATACTTGTATAGCTAGTACAATTAAATTATTAATATGATCTTCATCGATGATTTTATTTTATCAGATCATTCTTATCTATTCCCGATAATCTGTGGCATTGAAGGGACGTTGTGGCATTGGAGGGATTTATGATCAGGATCTGTGGTATTGGTGACCTTTACTGTAAATTTTATAATAAAAAAACACCTCTTCCTCTGCAATCCTTTCTCTGATATCCTTCCATGTCCCTAGAAAGCCATATTGATTCCAGTAACTCCAATACTAGTAGAAGTAGAATTATGGAAAGAAGGTAATAACAGACTATAAGTTTAACTATAAAAACAGCCTGTCATTATTAGGTTAATATTTCTCTCTTCTATTCTAGCAGCAGGTTTAACACAATTATTATTTCATTTCACTTTTGAATATTTAAATACTACTTAATTTCTCAACTCCTCTCTTCTTCTCTGTATGGCTATTTTATCTTGCTATATTGCCTCCCCCTTCCACATCTTAATTATTCAATACCTATAAGCTAATACCTATTCTAATCTCACTTAAAGTTATTTTTTTTTTTAATTTTTTAATTTTATATTATATAGTTATTATTAATATATAAGTGATTACATGTAGCATGAGCTATGGTATAAATAAAACCTTAATTTTGAACAAATAAAGAAATGAAATAAGTGGCTTCTATCTTTTAATTAATATATGTTGGAGTAGTACAAACGGTAACCACTCAGGTAAGTAAAGAAATAATAAATTCCTTAGCTATATTAGCAAAATTATTAATACAAATATTAAAGTAAGGTGGAAGACAAGACAGTTTAAGTATCATCAGCTACTAGTAGGGGAGTCTGGTAGACAAGTATAGTTAAGGGGCAGCTAGTTTAAATAAAAGATATATAACTGGCCAGCTCTTTAATCAAAGTGGCTGAGGACTAGAGAGATTTATCAGTGACAATTTATACTCATACTCAAGGCGTCCCTTGCACTTACTGTACTGGATACTCAAAATACTAATTAAAAATCAGAATACGATGTTCAGCTCTAGCTTGCATTATTTAGTATCTGTCATCCAAACTCTGTACTGATATAGACACTTTGTATTCTCAATACCCTAATAGTATCTGCTAAACTCCAGTTGCACCCTAGCTACATCTGGTGTACCATGCTGACACCCTCATCATGTTAAATCTTTTGCTTTTATCCCTGAGAAATGCCTGAACACCTCTTAATTTTGCATAACATCTAAACCCTTTGCCATTCTGTTAGGTGTAGACAATCCGTGTAGACTTAGAGCTGTCTAGGCCAATTGAGATTTGTCTTATAGACAGAGATTTGTCCAGGGAGCCTTGGAAGCAACTTGTTTCGTTTATGACTACTAAGAGCATCAGAAAATAGGATAGAATCGTAAGAACAATATTATCTTATTAAGGTTTCCTCTCCTTTACTTGATGATGTCTAAAGCTCTGGAAGTATGTTGATATTTATGTTCTGCATCTGAGTATTTATAGACTATATCTAACTAACAGACAGAATATGTACCTCTTCAAATATAACTTGCAATGATGGGTATTCCTTAAAAGTGCAAACCCCGGAAAACCGTGAAAATATCATACCCTCTCTGGTAATTACTATTTCTTCTTTAAAAGACTTATTTATCTCCAGTAACAATTATGTGATTCTCAGAGTCCTTAGACCTTGTTAGGCATATAGAAAATACACAGACCTCTCGGTAGGGTAACTGCGCACAGACCCTCATTTATCGAGAGCCTAACACCCCCCTGCGGCCCCGCTCTGGGGCCCGCACGTCCTTAGCGAGATTTCGAAGAGTTGCGTCCCATGACTATAATGTCACTTCAATGAAGCCCACTTCATAACACCATATACGTCGCTGCCGTCCGTCCGACCGGAAGCTGTTCGCAGGATATATAAGAGGGCACCTCTGGGTACCTCTGAGAAGTGGAACGGAGGAAATCCGTCGGAGGCGCATTGAGTTACTAGGCTTCAAAGTTAGGCATCCTAACTATGGGCCGAAAGTAACGGGACGTTTTCGGTTCGAGAATCCGCAACTACTCCTACAGAGCCCCGGAGGCCATAGGAGATAGATATGACACCAATACCTATCTGAAGGCCGCTGTATGTTGGTTGGTCCTGGAGACAGGATCCCTCGAGAGGTGATTCTCTTTGAGGCGAGGCGGACCGAGGGGAAGCTGCTCAGACTCAGAAGACCTAATAGGCGGTAGACTTAAGAGTGTTGGCACACCGTCTACGCAGCCTGCATTATGCATAGGTACCCGACGCATACGCTGGCCACTATGTGAAATCGGAAGAGACTACTGGGACGATAGTCAAGACGACTGAAGTCTCAGACAGGAGTCTACTCGTCTCTATAAATCGAAGACCGGTCATTCGAGGATAATCACGCATCCTACGATTAGACGGAAAAGATTTTATAAGTACGAAGATGGTGTGTGAGAATTCAGGGTCAAACGGTGTTCGCACTTGTTAAGACTATGAGACGTTAGCGTACAATCTTGGGAAAGGTACTTAGTTATAGGAGGATTAGAAGTAGTCCGCGAACACTCAGACGCGGGATATAAATATCGAAGTGCCTCCCAAGCTTTTAGACATCAACAAGCAACGGAGAAGAGACCTTAACAATATAACATTGTTTTACCTACGAATCTTTATAAAAATATTTCCTTTATCGATTAAGCGAGTTCTTAGTAGTCATAAACGAAAAGAACAATTCCGAGCCTTCCTAGACAAATCTCCGTCTATTACGAAAGATTCAGGCCTAAGTCTTCTCGACAATTACTCAGAGTCGGCTTCCGCCTAACACTATATTGTTAGCTCTCCTTGTTACCAAGGCTCACTAAATAAGTCGGTCACCACTCTACGCTAAGCAAGCGCATGAGTTCGAGTCACGCAGACGACGAGTCCGTTGAAGGCACGGTATACTACCCTGCGATTGATGATACGGCACACTACCCTGCGATTGATGATACGGTCGGTTTAGACACCCTTGAGGAACTCTCCCGAACCAATTCAATATTCGAACCACCAACCAAGGTACACTACCCCACTATTAGGTCAGTGTTGCCCGGTCTGTCGGAGCTCCGAGAAATACCATTTCTGGAATAAGAAGCTCCCTCGTGGTATACCGACCCAACTCTAGTTCCTACGGAGGAACAATTTCAAAAGCTCTACGAAACCTGGTACGGGCCAGAATTCGTTTGGAAACCTTTCCTCGACTGGGACACCAGTGAAGAAGGATCTTTTGATAGTTGCTTCACACCTACTATACCTTTGGCGTGGAGACTCGGGAACCACCCGAACTCTCATTAAGACAGGATCCTATTATAGGAAAGGATGACAGAACCACCGAAAGCGTGGTATCCTGAAGGTCCGGGATCGCCGGCACCATGGAGAGAACCCAAGAAAATAAAGGATAAAGATGCAATGGATACCGGGAGCGAAGGTGAAAATGCGCCGAGCCAACCTTCATCACTTCCCCCGGGCATAAGGCGTCCACCAAGAGATGGGTCACGGGCATCAAGTGTTCCCAGCTCATCTCGATCATCTACTCCGAGGCCAAGGGACCAGGCAGCCGACTTGGCAAGGCTAGCTGCAAGAGTAGGAGTGGTATTACGCGATGTCCGGAGAGACATTACATCCTCTATCGACTCTGCAAACATAGCGCTTGCCCAGCTCACGGGAGCTCAACAGGAAAACGCGCTCCGGCTGTTTGAAGTTCAAAGACAAATTGCCGAAGGAAAGGAACTCCATAATCAGGATATAGGAGTCCTGTTGATGCAGTGTCAGGGAGTAGAGACCGAAGTAAAGTCTCTACAAGAAAGAATAGTAAGGGAAATCGCGGAAAACCTGGCACAACAAGCTGCCAGACAAGAACATCACGAAGGGGTTACCTCGCAGTTACACCAGACCACGCTTGAACGGGACCTTCTTCTACAACAGGCAGTAGAAGAAATCAGAAAGGAAATGAAGGACCGAGACCGGAAGGTAAATAGTGCCTTCAAGGAAAGAGATGCGCTCTTTCAAAACGAGGCAAAGAAGACTCGTGAGGCACTCTCGTCTCAACAGAGTGAACTCAAAAAAATTGGTGAAGCGGTCCAAGAACTTCTCGTTTCCTCGAGAAAGAAAGAGACTCCGAAGGAAAAACCGGAAGCTAGCAAGCGTGTAAGGATGGAATCGGTAGAGGATGACGAGGAATATTATTCCAGGCCCACTAGACAAGAAAAGGGTAAACAAGTGGCAAAACCTCAAGCTAGTGGGGAAGGAACCTCAGACGCAACTCCACCACCTGGACTAGGAGGAGGATACCCTAGTGATGACGATGATGACGGCAGCGATTATGACGCTGAAGGAAAAGGAAGAAAAGGCGGTGGTCCAGAAAGACGCCGCAGGGGTCTGACCCCAGAACAATCAGACCTAGCAAATGTCCTAGCGGAAGCCTTCGTGGTAAACACAAAACGACCAGCGGAGGCACCACCGCTCTTTGAAGGAGAAAAGCACCAAGATGTGCACATTTGGCTTCAACAATGTATTGATTACTTCGACCGAAATCCTCACATTTGGAGAGATGACCGGGAAAGGGTCATATACGCCCTCAACCGTACCAAGGGAAAGGTAGTAACACCATACACGATATGGTACCGAAGAAAAATGGACGGGCTACAGGGCGAAACCCAAAATCGGAATTTTCGAAGTTGGACCCGCTTCTCATACGAAATAGGAAAGGCTTTTGCGCCCCTACAAGAAGGACAACAGGCCCTGCGGGACATGAAGGAAGTAAAATACAAGGGCAACATTCAAACCTACCTCCGAATCATGCACAACCTGAATAACAAAGCCAATATGACAGGTGAATCATGGAGGGAGACAGTCGAAAGAAACTTGCCCGAAGACATCCTCACCCGCATCTCCTTCCAGAAGTTCGACACCGATGAGGAATGGGAAGATGTAATAATAGAAGCTGGCCGGGCAGAAGAAGACCTTCAGTACCGAAAAAAGTTACTAAAAGAAGGCAGTTCCCGACACACCTCCTCTAAGGATACAAAAGATAAATCCTCAAGAGATGAAAGGCCTGATAAGCCACCAAGAGAAAAGGCTTATATAAAAGGAGGTGGGGGACCCTCACGAAAAAGGAAACGTGAGGATCACAAGTCGGAACGGCCGACTAAGAAATTAGGAGGAAGTGCTCCGATCACGCATTCAAATTGGTCTGAAGCACACCAAGGAATCTCGCAAAGCGTTATAGATGCGAGAAAAAAGGACAACAATTGCACGAGATGTGGAAAAAAGAACCACACATATAAGACGTGTTATGGGAACATTCAAGTATCAGCGGCCGCAGTTAGCCGAAGGCCACTAAGAATGGGCCCAAGTCGAGCAAGGTCTATCAAGCCACCTAGGCCTCCTCGAAAACCCGCACAGGCTGGACAGGTCCGGACCACCAGCCGGCTGTGGGAATTAGGCGAAGACAAAGAAATCACATAGGTCTTCACAAAGGTACCGACAACGACGGTGTTCGGGTAGTCTAGCAGACACATAGTCGCTAGGAATCGAAATCGACAGCAAAAGGGGATGCCGAAGCGAGGAAAGCAACCGTGCGGGACGGCCTGAGTGGGAGTACACGCGTCCCTCTTGCTGAGCCAAGAGGATTAACAAAGAGCAATGGTGACATTGGCGGCGCCTCTATGCTTCCCAAGGTAATAACGTATGTTTCGCCCCAATGATCCGGACACATGTTTGTCAGGGTAGTCAGGCACGTGACCTGGAATCTGAAAGGTCTCCGATAAGGACCAAAGCCTAGACAGGAAACAGACAGCACCAAGGGTACCGACAGGAGCGACAGTAGGGCTAAGATGAAAGATTTAGGGGGATGAGCGAGGCGTATCTTCGACCACTAGGTACAAGAGCTCTAGACCTCACCTCTATTTATTACTTCTTAGGTGCCGCGCTGGTACTGGACGGGCACCCGATAAAATGAGGACACTGTCTACGGTTAAGCGAGGGTGGATAATAAGCCCGGGAAGGTTATCAAAGGGACAGCCGACCAGCCCTACGCACCCGGCTCTTGTTCCCATGATATCTGGACGATGGCAGAGACCCCCAAGTTTGGTTCCACAGGTAGAAAAAGTGGAAGGTATGGGAACTCCTCGGCAGGAGGTAAAGACCGCTAGTAGTGGGCTGCCCGATATACCAAGAACATTTCAGTTTGTCTGAGGAGACCTCAATGGTCGAAACCGTGCGGGCATGGTAACAAACACCTTGTTACACAATGCCAAAATGAAAGCCAGAAGAAGATCGCGGACAGCCGCGACAACGCAAGCTTTACGCATCCTTACCTAAAAGATATTCCTGCCCAGAGGGAGACGCCTACCTCTTTTTAAACCATAGGCGACAAAGAATTAAAGTCCTATTGGACTCAGGCTCTAATGTGTTCGTTATCAATCAAAGATTGGTACAGGAACACCGATTACCGTTCACACAACGGTCGGACGCGGTCAAAATTTATGGGTTTGATGGGACCGCAGCAGTCTCCGGAGGGAAGTTTTACACCCATCCCTTATGGTTAGAAATAGGAAGAAATAGACATCTGTCTGAGATAACCTGCGAAATAGCAGAACTTGGATCATACGGGATGATCATACCATTCGGCTGGTGGCATGAGGAACATCCTATATCCCACATCGAAGACCCAAAAAGATGGTCGTTCGATGCAAAATGTTGCGAGAAATGTGTGGAGGAAGACGAAGGAATAGCCGACATGTTCGAATACGATGAGTCGGTAGTCTTTGACGAAAACGCTGCCTATATTGGAAGAATTGGCGCTAGTGAAAGCCCCGACGATATAGTCTTGGGATCGCTACCTCAAGAATATTGGCGACACAAGGACCTGTTTTTGCCTCAGACAGCGGAAAAATTGGCGCCTAGGAGGACGTTCGATCATGAAATCGAACTAAAGGACGACGCGAAAGCGCCCTGGGGCCCAATATACCCCTTATCAGAAAAACAGCTTGCCGCATTAAGGGAATACCTTAAAATGATGATGGATCAAGGAAAAATCACAAGAAGCAAATCCCCAGCGGGCGCACCAGTGCTGTTCGTTCCAAAACCTGACGGTAAACTTCGGTTAGTTGTAGACTACCGAAATCTCAACCGTATTACAGTCTTGAACAAGCACCCGCTACCATTGATGTCCGAACTAAGAGATCGGGTAGCTGGGGCTAAGATTTTCACAAAGCTTGATCTGAAAGACGGCTATCATCTGATAAGAATTAAAGAAGGAGACGAGTGGAAGACGGCTTTTCGAACCCGATACGGCCATTACGAATACAAGGTAATGCCTTTTGGGCTCGTTAATGCTCCCGCAACCTTCCAAGATATGATGAACCAAGTCCTGCATGAATTTTTGGACTATGGAGTGGTCTGCTATTTGGATGACATTTTGATATATTCAAAGGATGAAAAGAGTCACGTTGAGTTAGTCGATCAAGTCTTGCAAAGACTCGCCGATTACCAACTAGCTGTATCCTTGAAAAAGTCAGTCTTTCATGTCCAAGAGGTAGAATTCCTGGGATATATGGTATCTGTCGAAGGGGTGGCTATGAGCACGAGGAAAGTCGACTCCGTATTAAGTTGGAAATCGCCGGCGTCGGTAAAAGAAGTCCAGATATTCATTGGATTTGCCAATTTTTACCGACGATTTATACGAAGTTTCTCCGGAGTGTGTAAACCTATAACGGAGACACTAAAAGGAAATCCAAAGGATTTTCATTGGGGCGCTGAGCAAGAATCAGCGTTCAAAGAGTTAAAGCATCGCTTTACGACTGCACCCATTCTACAACATTTCTATCCAGACCGGGAAACGGTGGTAGAAACGGATGCAAGCGACTTTGCCTTAGGCTGTGTCTTGTCACAGTTCGTGGAAAAGAGACTACATCCTGTTGCCTTCCACTCACGAAAGTTGAACTCGGCAGAAAGAAACTACGAGATTCATGACAAGGAACTGCTTGCAATCCTAGAAGCATTCAAAGAATGGAGACAGTACTTAGTAGGCACGGAGAAACCTGTGACGGTCTACACCGATCATCAAAACCTACAATACTTCCTTACTTCCAAGGTTTGGAGCGGACGTCAAATCCGATGGGCTCAGAAACTGGCGGAATATAATTTTAAGATTGTTTACCGACCAGGAACCAAGGGCGGAAAGCCTGATGCGCTAAGTAGACGGCCGGAGTACCGTCCTGAGGAGGGAGCTACGCATCGCGAACAAACCGTTTTGAAACCAGAACACTTCCAAGTAATGCTGTTAGCACTACAGGAGGAGAAGGAAGAAGGATTAGGGAAAGAAGTACTGGGCTGGAGCGATGAGAAAGACCTGGCGTTGAAGCCAGAGACGAATACCTCAGACAAATACATCCGAGTAAGACGATTGAACCACAAGGCAAGGTTACCCACTAAAGGTTCAAGAATGGCAGCCGGACATGACCTCTATGCCATAAGCGACGCCATTATCCCTAGACGAGGACAAGTGCTACTCGATACTGGAATAGCAATAAGCCTACCAGCAGGGACATATGGACGAGTAGCGGCCCGTAGTGGGTTAGCAGTACGTTCCGGAATTTCGGTCGGCGCAGGAACAATAGACGCCGACTATACGGGAGAGCTCAAAGTCTTGCTATATAATCACAAGGATGTTGATTGCCAAATCCGAGAAGGAGACAGAATGGCTCAACTCATAGTGGAAAAAATCGACACATCTGATTTAATGGAGGTCGATAAGCTAGACGAGACTGAAAGAGGAGCCCAAGGTTTCGGAAGTACCGACATCGCTACAAGAAGTCTAATAATAAAGGAACAAGAACCCATCATATGTCAGCTGGAAGCGTCGGCAGCCGAAAATTTGTCCTGGTACGACATTAAAGAAGTACCAGAGAAAGTACTAATATCAACGGCCATGCTAAAGCAAAAGACAATGAAGAAGTTTAACCCCGAGTTCCTTGAACAACTTCTTGAGGCGACGCTATCGGATGGAGACTGGCTGAGACGACGCGAGGACTTGTCAAAGCTCCGAAATGAAGGAAAAGAATTCCCTAAGAACTGGACACTGATCGACGACCTTCTATACTATAAGAATCGTCTATTCGTCCCAGACAACCAAGCATTGTACACCAAGATAGCCGAAGGATGCCATGACGCAAAGATAGCCGGACACTTCGGACAAGAAAAAACCCTAGAAATCATCATGAGAGATTTTTATTGGAAAGGGCTAGCCGAATGGATCAACGACTACGTGCGGTCCTGTGATGAATGTCAACACAACAAGTCGCCCCGACATGCGAAATACGGACTGTTGCAACCATTGCAGACGCCGTTCACGGCATGGTCATCGATATCAGTAGACTTCATCACCCAACTACCAGAATCACAAGGTTGTACACAAATCATGGTAGTTGTTGACCGGTTTACAAAAATGGCACACTTTCTTGGACTACAGACTACGGCTACGGCAAAGGATGTCGCAAACACGTTCTTAAAGGAGGTTTGGAAGCTACATGGCTTGCCAACGGAGATCATTTCGGATATGGACTCTAAGTTCGCTGGCGAGTTTTGGGAATCATTGTGTAAGGCGTTGGATATAAAACGACGAATGTCGACGGCATATCATCCACAGACGGATGGACAGACAGAGAGAACCAACCAAGTGCTGGAAGGATACCTCCGAAGTTTTATTAACTATGACCAAGATGATTGGTATCAGTTACTGCCGCTAGCAGAACATGCATATAACAACTCTGCAACCAACGCACATGGAATGTCACCCTTTTACGCGAACTATGGTTTCCATCCCCAAACGGAGTGGATGAAAGAGCGCGAGGCCCAAAACCCAGGTGCTACCCTTTACGCGAACTGGATCAAGACGATACATGAACAAGCAAAAAGTTCACTTGAAAAGACACGGGAAGGAATGGCGAAATACTACGATCGGAAAGCCAACAAACAACCTGAGTTTAAGATTGGCGATAAAGTTATGTTAAACGCGAAAAACATACGCACTAAGCGAAAGTCAAAAAAGCTAGCGCCCAAACTATATGGGCCGTTCCAAATACTGGAAAAAAGAGGCAGTCGTGCGTTTAAGCTAAACATATCCGATCGATGGAACATTCACCCTGTCTTCCATGTATCCCTACTCGAACCATATCGAGAATCGGTTCATCCAGACCGCAGACAACCTCCGAGGGAACCAGAGGAGGTTGAAGGGGATTTGCAATGGGAAATAGAGAAAATTGTCCGAAGCGAAATACGGACATATAGGCAAAGGATCAGCAATCGTTACCGACAGGTACGAGAGCTATGGTATTTTGTCAAATGGCAAGGTTGTGCGGAAGATGAAAATACTTGGGAACCCGCTACGGGCATGGAAAATGCTGAGGAAGTAGTCGGAGAGTTTCATCGAGACAACCCGGAGATGCCAGGGCAGGCAGAAGTAAGACGATGAGGAAAGGTTTTCCTACGGTGGACAAGCAAACGCCGGAAGGTTTTTTACCCTAACCACATCGGGTCTTAAAAGGAAATTTGGTTAAAATAAATGTAACTAAGAAGGTGCTCGAGGCGAGACCTTGTAGGAGGGAGCTCATGTTAGGCATATAGAAAATACACAGACCTCTCGGTAGGGTAACTGCGCACAGACCCTCATTTATCGAGAGCCTAACACCCCCCTCCGGCCCCGTTCTGGGGCCCGCACGTCCTTAGCGAGATTTCGAAGAGTTGCGTCCCATGACTATAATGTCACTTCAATGAAGCCCACTTCATAACACCATATACGTCGCTGCCGTCCGTCCGACCGGAAGCTGTTCGCAGGATATATAAGAGGGCACCTCTGGGTACCTCTGAGAAGTGGAACGGAGGAAATCCGTCGGAGGCGCATTGAGTTACTAGGCTTCAAAGTTAGGCATCCTAACTACGGGCCGAAAGTAACGGGACGTTTTCGGTTCGAGAATCCGCAACTACTCCTACAGAGCCCCGGAGGCCATAGGAGATAGATATGACACCAATACCTATCTGAAGGCCGCTGTATGTTGGTTGGTCCTGGAGACAGGATCCCTCGAGAGGTGATTCTCTTTGAGGCGAGGCGGACCGAGGGGAAGCTGCTCAGACTCAGAAGACCTAATAGGCGGTAGACTTATGAGTGTTGGCACACCGTCTATGCAGCCTGCATTATGCATAGGTACCCGACGCATACGCTGGCCACTATGTGAAATCGGAAGAGACTACTGGGACGATAGTCAAGACGACTGAAGTCTCAGACAGGAGTCTACTCGTTTCTATAAATCGAAGACCGGTCATTCGAGGATAATCACGCATCCTACGATTAGACGGAAAAGAGTTTATGAGAACGAAGATGGTGTGTGAGAATTCAGGGTCAAACAGTGTTCGCACTTGTCAAAGACCATGAGACGTTAGCGTACAATCTTGGATAGATACTTAGTTATAGGAGGATTAGATGTAGTCCGCGAACACTCAGACGCGGGATATAAATATCGAAGTGCCTCCCAAGCTTTTAGACATCAACAAGCAACGGAGAAGAGACCTTAACAATATAACATTGTTTTACCTACGAATCTTTATAAAATTATTTCCCTTATTGATTAAGCGAGTTCTTAGTAGTCATAAACGAAAAGAACAATTCCGAGCCTTCCTAGACAAATCTCCGTCTATTACGAAAGATTCAGGCCTAAGTCTTCTCGACAATTACTCAGAGTCGGCTTCCGCCTAACAGACCTGTAGCCAAGTTCTCAAGTCAAACTATGTTGGCTCCAGTAGTTTATTCAATTGTCAAGAAAATCAGTCTCGTTACCGAGTTGCATTTCATGAGTATCAGAGTTAGAGCCTTCTAGTTGTAATAGGTCAGCAACTAATCTATGAAATTTGTGCAGATAACTTTCATCTTATGGAGAGGAAGCTATTCTATCGAACATACTCATAATCATATAGTTGACAACTCCTAGTTGTTCTATGTGATAGGGGTCGATGCTCAAGTGGTATTGGTAATAATTCCAGCAACCGTAACACTGCCCCTAATATAGGTGTGATACTCCGTGAAACCTATTGGCTTGATCAGTAGTACCTCCTAGGAGTCTTAAACTCTTCTAATTATCAAACGGTGGATGTGAATGTATTGGTTCTTTGTCCTGATTCTCCTAACATTCTACATGATAAGCTTGTACAAAAACGTCTTGTGACATACGGCTCATCCAAAAGATGTTTCATCTTTGAAGACTAGTAACTTCCTAGGTAGTTGATGGATTGACTTAGTTCTACCTCCCTTGTCTTGCCAGAGGTCTCCTCTAATATATCCTGTGAATAGCCCTCAGTTGGATAGATAGCAGTAATGTATGTAGTGTTATTATGACACCTCCAATTCTGTGACCATATAGTCACAGGATGCAACTATGGTTGATTTGTATGATGACATGCGAGCCTCATAAGGGGGCTGGAGGTGGGTGTTAGAGGTTGAGGATTCCGATCTCAGATAAAGTTATCCTACATAGAGTATTCCTGTGCTACTGGAATCAGGTACTCCTAACATGACCATCCTGATATTGTATTTGCACCTGAGACATTTGGGTAGCCTTGTTCTTTACATTTCCTGTCCTGTTGAGTTCTTTTCAGCTGTCTATGCTGAGATATTTTCCCTCTCATACTCCCTACACTGTACATTTTCACTCAATTCATAATGCTTCTTAGTACTATCTGGATGCTCTTATTTCCCTCTAGATACTACTATGTAAGATTATTGTTACCATTTCTTTCCAATGATATATTTCAATATATTTAATGATAAGTATTGTATTTTTACTCACTTGATTATATTTTGGTTAATACCAGTACGCTGTAGACCTTACTACAGCTGAGTCATGTTTACTTTAATCTCATACATATTTTATTCAATATAGACATGAAACTTATATATTATTTTCTTATCTGGTTACAGGATAAATAAGGTTTTCTTTATCTTTTATGCTTATTTATACACAGTGATTACATACTGGAATTGTGACATCCATAATATTTCCTGTACATCTTTTTGAATTTATACACACTTTTGGAAGAGTTCTTGGCAGGTTTTCAGGGTCAAATATGGTCACACTTACATTTCTCTACTGAGAAACATGTTCTTGCTTATATTTTTTCCAATAATATTTCTTGTACTATGAGTTGGAGCACTTCTGTATATATCGGAGCGACTGTCCATACATCTCGCTTAGAAGAAATAAGGAACAGTACTTCTACCAATCTACCTTCAAACTATACTACCCCTTACAAGATATGTCTGCAATATCTTCTTAATATTATATATGTAGTTTATTTGAAATAGATATATGATCATGTCTCTTAAGTTAAAATTGCGAACAAATATGACCCAGCTAGAGCAATATTTGCAGTTTACAGGTATTAACTCAAATACAACCTGGTAAGTGAAAATATAAAGTTGATCATTAAATATCTTGCAACTTAATATAGGTAAGAAGGTATAATAGCGATTACAGACCAATATAAAAACTATGAAAATTGAAGCTGATAGAAACCACCCCTGACCCCTGACTTCAAGTACCATTCCTGGATATACAATTGTGTGACAACATGGTTGGAGTTCTTAGTTTACATTATAAGACAGGGCAGGGCAGGTTTTAGTCTCAGGGGCCCATCGTTACATGGGGGCATGGTCAGAATTTTCCCTCTCAGTCCAACCCTGCTCCTATCTGGCGCCTGATTGTGCCCCCGCTGTCGCACTATAATTTGACGGTTCCCAGCCCAGGGTATAGGTGGAGCGAAGAGGATTGACTGAAAATTGCTAAAAAAATAGGTCTTATCCTGGGCTATCGAGTGGGCCGAGGTGGAGAATTTTGTCCTGGGACCATGCTTTTTGGGGCTGCGCATGCCCCATGATGAAGCCTAGGAGTTCTTTGCTCTAATATTTAGAAACTACTCTAAGTATGGTAATCTTATTCAAAATTGGAATTTCTGGTCTCTAACACCTCTTTCTAGTGTTTTTATTGGGCCCGCATATCAATAGATATCTTTAAATCAGTTGTATCTTGTAACTATAATACTATAGAATTGAACGTATTAGATGAACACCTTATATGTTACCTCCATCCATTTAAGCAAATTCTGTTTACAGAATATATGCTGGTAGGGGAGAGAATATTTGTCAGGACTGGGAAGTAGAGCGGAGTCTATTTATCAATACCTTAGAGAGTTACTGACTTCAAAGATGGAACATCATTGACATGGGCCATTAGTAATGGGTCATTTTCACACAAACATATGATATTGATGTTAAAGAATCTAATATGAAGAACTATTATATTCTCCTCCATCCTTCAATAATTAGAAGAGTCTGAAACTGCTAAACAGCCCTATCAAGGAAGCTAATAGATATTACTGAGTATTACTACTATGTTAGCTGGTGTATTGTAATTGTTGAAACTATTACCAATATCATATAATAACTATCCTCAATTATATAGGACACCTCGGAGTTGTCAACCAAAGTGTTACAACAGTATCCTATATAACAGTTTTTCTTTTACATGAGAGAAGTCCTTGAAATATACTCAGTTGATTAGTAATTGAGTTATTACAACTAGAAGTCTTTAATTCTAGTAAAGTTACAAATACAACCTCTAGAAGAGCCTGATCATTTCATTGAGAGGAAAGCTTATTGGGGCCAACACAGTTCAACTTGAGGACTTGATTATAAGTTTAAAGACTGTAAAGATTAGGTAATTACTATATGGACTAAAAAGGTTCACTAAAAAAGAATATAGTATTTACTGAAGAGGATATAATGGTTTAGTGTATTTTTATGTTAGGCAGAGACAATCGGTATAGACTTATAGTTGTCTAGGCCAATCGAGATTCTTTCGTATAGATGGAGATTTGTCAAGGAAGGCTCCGAAGTAACTCGTTTCGTTTAAGAGTGCAAGAAAGTAGAAAGAATGGTAAGAACAATATTTTATTTTTAAGGTCTCTTCTCCGTTGCTTGATGATGTCTAAAGCTTGGGAGGCACTTCGATATTTATATCCCACGTCTAAGTGTTCACGAACTACATCTTTCTAACATACCAAATGTGTACCTCTTCAATTCTAGCTCGCAACGTTGAGTACTCCCTAAAGGTGTGAACACTGGGAGACACTGAAAACTATCACACCCTCTTCGGTAATTACTATTTCTTGTCCGGAAGACATACTTGTCACCAGTAGTAATTGTCCGATCCTTAGAGTTATTGGACCTGTAGCTAAGTTCTCAAGTTGAATTATGTTGGCTCCAATAGTCCTTTCCGTTGTCAAGAGAATCAGTCTTGATATAGAGTTGCCTTTGCATATATGCCAGAGTGGATGACTTCTAGTTGTGATAACTCAACAACTAACTGATGGAATAAGTTCCAATGACTCACTCTTCGTAGGGGAGAGGTCACTCTGTTGAATAGTCTCATAACTCCTCGGTCCGCAACTCCTGGTTGTTCTATGCAGAGGGGATAGACCTTCGTGTTATGTTGGTCATAATTCCCGCAATTGTGGTACACCCCATATCATAGTTCCGACATTCCTTGAAGATGGTTGGCTTCTTGGTAGTGTTTCCAGGAGTTCTAGACTCTTTCTGATTATCGAAGAGTAGATGTGAATGCATTGGTTCTTTGTCTTGAACCTTCTAGCATTCAAATCATGTCCTTGTGCGAAAACGTCCCGTTACCTACAGCTTATGCCAAAGATGTCATATCTTTGAAGCCTAGTAACTTCCTGAATAATTGACGGATTAACTTCATTCCACTTCTTAGGTCTTCCCAGAGGTCCCCTCTTATATATCCTGCGAACAGCTTTCGGTCGGAGGGACGGCAGCGATGTATATGGTGTTATTCTGATACGTTCAATTCTGTGAACATATAGTCACTGGACGCAACTAATGTTGATATGTATGATGACACGCAGGCCACGTTAGGGGGCCGGAGGGGGGTGTTGGAGACTAAGATTCTCGAACTCGGGTAAAGTTACCCTATCTAGGGTACTCCTAAGCTATCAGAATTGGGTACTACTAACACTCTAGTTGTTCACACTTTTAGAGAATATAAAATATTGTGAGCTATAATTAGAGAAGTACATAATTTGGATGAGAGATAGATGTAGTCCATAAATACACAGACAGGAGATATAAATATCAAAGTATCTTCCAAGCGTTTAGATATCATTGAGCAATGCAGAAGAGACCTTAATTGTATAAAATTGCCTACAAGACCCTATAAAGTCACTTTGAGCCTTTCTAGACAAATATCCATCTACTGAACAAATTTCAATTTGTTATAGAAGCTCCCTCTGGTAAGATGTATTCTAAAGTTGCAACTGCATAGAAGTGTTCTTTCTGTAATAAAGATAAAGATAATTAATAGTAAAGTTTAAAAAAACAAAGCACTAAAACTTAATATTGTTAAGCTACAGCCTTACTCAAGTGAGTCTGAATCTGATAAGGTAGTTGATTACTACTGTAGAGGAGTACTCACATATACTTAAGTAGATTTTGTATGCTGCCACCACTTGCCATCACTATTCTGCATTTATAAGCATTTAACTCCTGTGGGCTGTCTAGCCAACATCTACTAGGGGGACCAATTATCTTCTGTAGTGAAATTGACCACTCTATAGTTTTCTAAAGTTAGCCTAATATAAGTGTTTTAACTACTGTATCTCAAATATAACCACAGGAGAGGAATATCATGGACGTATCTGTGGTAAGCAGACATGTCAGAGCAGATACTATACTAACTATAGAACTCTCTATCTATATATACTTGGTCTTCTACAAGCATTTACAGCTCCTGAACATCTATTCGGTTCTACTCATTTCTATATCCATCTAAAGGGTAGCCAGGTAGCTCCCCTGATAGACTCTTCGAGTAGTTGACTACTAATACGTGCTACCTACATTCAATTCTCCTAGAAGTACATCGTATTGTGACCTCAGACTAGTGTCTTAGAGTGCTTAATAATTCTCCAATACTATTACACTTTTAGGGCAACAGACTTTACTCACCTTGCCTACAGGCCTCCAGTGACGCAACTTATTACTTCTAACTTTGAAACAGTATTACTCTGTCAGCTTTAGTCTATTTTACATGAAACTACTTATAGGCTATTCTCCAGAGTCCCTACATAGTGTTCAATAACCTTTAGACAGTCTCTGGTCAGACAGACGTTGTGAGCGCATATAGTGTTAAGAGACCATCTCTACTAATAGACTTTTACTAGATTTATAGCAACTATTTAGGCTGTAGCCCGTGACCCTAGAGATACATAATAGGACCAGAAGGTAGCATTAGCCACCATACTACCAGGTTCAGCTAGTTCTGAGCTGGTTGTCCAGGAGTGATCTGCACAACTTTAGATTCACATATACTATTTAGTTTTATGTAACAAATAATCTAGTAATTTTCTCCAAAGTCCTGTATAACAAGTCACTTGCAGGGTAGAGTAACTTGGCTCCGTAGTAGAGTAACCTGTAGCCTAAAGCAGGGTAACTCTAATCTACAGATAAGGTAACTCTACCTAGACTTCCTATGTAACAATTTGGTGTAACTTCTAAATTGACTTCTTCACTTACTCTACAGAATAAGGCAATCACTAATAGCTGGTTACCCTCCTATTCGCTTCGCTCATAGTCGGGATAAGCAAGTGTGACAGATAAGCAAGTGTGACGCTCTAGTTTTTTTTTTTTTGTAAACTCAGTTCAGAGACTTCAACTGTAACGTTCCTAGCTTGTGGTTAACTAATAGCGACGGGCAACGATACTTCTCTTCTTAATTCCTATCTTGTCTGATATAACAGTTCTTAGATCCGTTGATCTACGTTATCACCGTTCGTCGGATAACGCCTGTTAAATCCTAACTAAGATAGCTTTGCCTTATATAGGCTCGTGAGAAATGTGTTGGATATGCAAACGTGATAAAGAGCGTAAAGATGTTTTATTTTTAAAGTAATAGGAAAGGAAATTACTTAGAACAAAGCGTGAAGAGCCTATCTTCCTCGGTCGTTTTTTTTTTTTTTTTTTTTTTTTTTTTTTATATCATATATTCGTTGTTTGGTTAAGGTACAAGAACGTGCATGCAGCACTAGCTATGGCAGAAACAAAACCCACTATCTTCCTCGGTCGTTTTTTTTTTTTTTTTTCTTTTTTTTTTTTTTTTTATATCATATATTCGTTGTTTGGTTAAGGTACAAGAACGTGCATGTAGCGCTAGCTATGGCAGAAACAAAACCCAAAATCAAGCAACTAACAAACGAAATAACAAAACCAGTTTCTCCGAAGGCGTCCAATAACCGACGCATCGCCTACTCAGGTCTTATAAAGGAAAACTACTAACTAACTAGTATCATAACGGAAACAAAACTAAACTTGCACAAACTGGTAAAGAAAATCAAACAGGAAACCTTCCACCAATTAGACCATTTGGCGACCCAGCCAACGACAACCGAGGCGAGGCAGGAAGGGAAGGGGAGGGGGAAAGAGAGGGTTGGTGGGGGGCATAGTGTGCGTACATGTCGGGGGGGAAACCAGTCCGAGTGGCGGTGAGGTAGCGTCCAAGGCCTATGAGGGCCAGGATTGAGGTCCATAATGAGGAGTCGGTTCCGACATCCGTTACCCCCTGGAGGTGGCGGGCGCGGGCAGCAGACTTGACTGGGCAGTGGAGGATGGCGTGCTCGAAGATCTCGTCGGCCTCTTCACACCAAGGGCAAATGGGAGAAGGGCCATCGTCATGCCAGGATGGGTGGGCGGCCAGGTAGCTCTTGCCAGAGTGCATTTGGTGGAGCCGGCCAGAGAGGAAACGGCCTAAGCCCATGAAGGGGTGCGGGCGCATCGAGGTGGCATATGGGTAATAGGGCGGGGGTGGGGAGAGAAGGCGCCAGGAGGTGAGAAGCTCTTCGGGGCACCTTGCCTTTACGGAGGCATAGAGGGCTGGGGCCCCAATGGGGCCAGCTGAAGCGGGGGGAGAAGGGCAGAGTTCGCCGAAGGAAGTGGATCGAGGCGGTTGCCTATCACGAAGTGTACTCTATGGGCTACCACGTCAACTGGTAGGTGGCGTCGGTTCGGCGGGGAGGGTTGTTTGGCGAACCACCTGAGGGGGGTGTAGTTGGGGCCGGCCCAAGGGTGTCGGCCACGAACGGAGCCAGGGCGTCGGAGGGAGTCTGAAGCCCTGAAGGGTGATGTGGTTAGGACTGCGTGGTCGAGGCGCGCTGTCGCGGGGTTGATCTCCGGAGGAAGACAGACCAGCCTCATGGCAGCAAGGCGTTGGAGGTTTTTGATAAGGAGGTCGATGGGTGGGAGGGAGCTCTCACATAGGAGAATGGCGGTGTTCGTGGAGAAGAAGCAGATGGTGATCCACCTTTGAACCTTGTGCCAGAAAGACCTGAGCTTGTCGAGCATCTTGGCACCTGGCGAGAGCAGGTCGCAGCCGTAGAGGAGGATAGGGCGAATGAGGGAGGAAGCCAACCTGTGGCAGAGATGGGGGGCAAGGCCTTTACCGGGGCGGGAGAGACGGTCGACTGTAGCCAGCGCAGCTTCTGCCAGGGCCAGCCTTCTCGTGTAGTGCGCGGAGGTGGCCCTGTCCAGCGACGGTGTCGCCGGTTCGAGCCAGTAGCCCAGCCACCGAAGTACCTGGGCGGGCTTGTAGGGGACTAAGTCCACCGAGACGGGGAGGGAAGAGGGCGGTCCTCTCTGCTGGGGGGTTCTCCAGTGCATGAGCTCAGTTTTGGGGAGGGAGGAAGCGACGCCTATACGGCGGCCCTTTAATGTCAGGGAGACCGCAACGGCCTGGAGCTTTTGGACGTTGCGTCGGTAGGAGGGCGAGGCCAAGGTGATGGCAAAGTCGTCAACATAGGAGAGGATGAGACCATTGGGGACAGGGAAATGGAGGGACGAGACATAAATGAGGAAGAGAAGGGGGGAGACAGGTGATCCCTAGGGGGTGCCTACTTGGACCTGGGTGAGGACCTTAGGGGCTATCTTCCTCGGTCGTATCGACCTCCTTATATAGTGCTCTTCCGCCAACCCTAACCCTGATGACTCACAAGTGTGAGCCTCGCGAAAATCCTTACCAAGGTCATATGACTCAAATGAGTCATAGGCGCGAAACTCATGACTCATAATCGAGTCATGTGCGAAACATAACAAATCATAACATAAACAAGTCATATGACTCAAATGAGTCATACGCGCGAAACTCATGACTCATAATCGAGTGATGTGCAAAATCCTGAGCTACCTGTCACATCCGTGACATCAACCCTCTAAATTCCACTTCCAGCTATGGGATAAGAGAACACAGATCAGCCTTGCTAAGAGAGAGTTGCTAGAGGAATCTTATCAAGCTATTCAATCAAAAATCCAGGAGCAAGAAATGTACAAAACCAAATTCTGACAAAGTATTCAGAAAGGTGGTATTATTACTATTGAAGAAGCAAAACTGAAGAAATCAGAAAACAATCTGAAGAAAATGGCTGCTGTGAATAAGGAGGTACATAAGGATATTCTTATTATGGTTAATAAGGCCAAGATAGCCTTGTACTACTATGGCGTTGATTCTTACAAGGCAGAAAAAAAAGGGAAGAGGCAAGTTTAAATTATTCTAGCACAAGGTAGGAATTTCTCAACCCGAGCTGATGATTCCTATCCCGAATCCCGAGAATAATCCAAGTCGTAAGGATCTTATAGCCCTTTAGATACCTTTAGATCTATTATAAGTTCTATTAATTCTTGAGCCAAGCATAATTAGTACTGCAGATACAAGTGTGGTAGAAATTACTACTGGGAGCAGTCAAGTTCAGCAGAGGAACATTGAAATTGGAAGAGGTCTGGACCTTGCAGGAAGTGATTGGGAAGATCTAGGCAGTGAATCAGATTATGATTCATCATATACTTATTTTGACTCAATTGTAAGAAATACAGACTTTGTAGCCTTCAATTAAAGCCATGTAACTTATACTGAAGTAGTAACATCTGATGGATAGCTAGTGTTTTGTCAACCTGTCTATAGAAAAAAAAAAAAACTGGAGTGTCACACTTGCATATCCGTCACACTTGCTTATCCCGACTATGAGCGAAGCGAATAGCAGGGTAACCGGCTATTACATCTTACTAGTACCTATGTACTTCAAATATAGCCTAATATGCCTAACTGAGGTACCTAATCAATAGTACCTCAACTCTATAGAGTCTTGTCTACTACTCTTTCTTTCTCAGTAGTCTTTTGATTTCAGTAATATATCTAAAATAGATGGAAAACATCAGGGATTGGCGAGATATCTTGATCATCAAGTTAAGATAAGACCAATGTAATATGATAAGCGAAACTGTACTCTACTTTGCTTTCTAAAATTATCTCCTTTATGACCAATAATATCAAAGATTAAAGTACAAGCAAATTTTATTATTTTAGAGTGAGAGCAGTAGATATCAAGTGCTATTTGTGCTCTGGAAACTCAGAAATATACTTTGCTCAGTGAGATTGTTATGGAATTTGATATTTCTAAATCAACCCTTGGCAATTAAATGAATGGCCATCCAAGCCAGCAAAATGTATATGAGTATGATCAGATATTATCTTTCGCAGCTGAAAAGGCCATTATATAATGGATTTTCAAGATAGAATTGTATGGATTCCCACCTTGTCTTGATTGTGTATGGCAAATAGCAGAGAGCCCTGCAGTGGAGAAAAGAAAAGTCCTAAAAGTATGATATGAGAGAGAGGGGAGATAGAATACCATTGATGTGAGTCTTGGAAGAAATTAGATAACTAAATGTCTTAACTGACAATCAAATTTGGCTACTGCTAAATACACTGTGAGAATGAACTAGTGGTGACCATACCCAACTGACTATACAATAATTGAGGAGTACTGTATAAAGCTTAAGCTTGGAAAGCTCCTTACTGAACATAATATCAAATCTTACAATATTACAAATATTGACGAGAAGAGTATTATTCTGGAATACATGATGAAAATGAAGATCACTACATAATGCTGCTGAAAAATCTCTTCCTTAAATGGGATAGACAATGGGAGATTATAACATTAATAGAAGAGGTCTCTGCAGATAGCTTCGTATTTCCTACTTTTCTGATTACTAAGCGAAAGATACATACCTATGACCAATTTGAAAATATTACAAAGGAGTACAAGGATGTGAGATTTGGTAATTATCTAAATAGATAGACAGATGAGTAGCTAGGTCACAACCAGTCAATGAAAGTCTACAATCTGTGTACAGTCGTGTCCGGAAAATATTTGTACCCCCGCACGGCAACCACAATAACCACAATAAACCCATTCAACAATGAAAAAATAAAAAATATAAATTCAATTAAGAAATAGATGAAAGTAGATATCATAAGCTTTAAAGAAATCTAACTACCATTTTGTATGACCTCCATCTGCATCTAAAACAGCCTGCATTCTCTCAGGCATCCTATCTATCCAAGCATCCAATGTCTCTTGGGGAATTAGATCCCACTCCTCCTTTGCTGCCTCAAACAACTCAGCAGCACTGTGAGGCCTTCTTTCAAGTCTGGAGAATCGTCTGGTAAGGGCTCTTTTGAGTAGAGCCCAGGTGTTCTCAATTGGATTGAGATCTGGTGAGTTGGGTGGCCAAGGGAGTTTTTTGTAACCACAGTCTGCCTCCAATTTTCGATTTTCCTCACCACAATGCCAGGAGGCATTGTCTGCAGCTAGGTAGATGTTGTCAGAAGGTCTATCCAGACCTTCTATAAATGGGATGAGGTATGGCTGGTGGATTTCAGTTGCATATTGGTGGGAATTGAGGCCAAGTCTGTCCCTTTTACTGGTCCTTTCCTCCTCCCCCCTCTTTCTCACAAGAATTAACTCAGTCCTCCCACCCTTCATGATTGCAGCATAGACCCCAATACTAGTCCTCCTAGACTTAAAGCTAGGCTTTAAGTTTTTTTCTTCCAACTCTTCACCAGCTCTTATCCTGACCTTCCTGCCTGCAGGATTTGGATCATAGATAATAGTGGCCTCATCAACAAAAACAACCCAATTCCATATCCCCCTCCAGTTCCTCCTTCTCCTAGCAAACTCCTTTCTCTTCTCTTTTTGTCCTTTTCTCCAAAAAGGCTTTTTCCTTGGTATCAGAAGCTTAAAACCAGCTTCTGATATGATCTTGTCAATTGTGGTCCTGCCAAGGCCAATATTCGCTTTTTGGGTAATATCGCGTAACGCTAAATGAGGCTCGGCATCGATAATAGCCTCTACTATCCTTCTTTTGGTGTCTGTAATCTTGGTGGGGCGGCCTTTCTTGGTAGCATAGTGGGTATTCCCCTCTCTTACTTTGGCTCTGGTGACTACCATTTGAACAGTAGACTTGCCAACCCCAATAGCCTTGGCTATTTTACCATAACCCATGCTGGTATGCTTATGAAGGGCATAGATTTGCTGATTCAGGTCTTCTTTTGTTCTTCGGGTATTTGTTGGGGCCATGGTGGGTGATGGGGGGGTGGGTGAGTTGGTGTTACATGGTTGCTGTGCGGGGTACAAATATTTTCCGGACACGACTGTACTTGGTAGATGTTGGAAATTGGAATAGTGCCTTTCGTACTGTGTCGGTACTAGTATTGTGGAGTTTATGATACTTGTGTCATGATTCTAATCAGACATAGTAAGTTTCCTTTATAATGAAATTGATTTATGAGTTTCCTTTGTTAATAGTTTGATTTACGTTATGATTTACTTTCACGCACATGACCTATTCAGAGGAACGTGACTATAAGAGGAGGCTATGCCATGAGGTTAACTGCAAGGCAGACTCATTCAATTTTTATATTGTGTTTCACGCACGTGACTTATTTAGAAGTCACATGGCTGCATAAGGAGGCTATGTAATGAGGCTGTGGGCAAGATAGACTTGTTAGGGTTTATGTTATGTTTTATGTTATGTTTCAAGCACATCACCTATTTAGAGATCATAGGGCTATGCAAGGGCGCTGTGGAAGGCAGACTCGCAAGACAGACTGCCTATGGTTTGATTTGTAAGCAGGTTGAGGGAAGGACTATATAAGGAGGCCTTCGCGACAAGTTAGTTAGACTCCACGCACTTCACCAGACCACTCATCCTAGCTGAGGCTGCGCTTGCTACAATTGACCGTCTCTCCAGTCCTGGCAAATGGCTTACCACCTACCTCTGCCACAGGCTCGCCTTCTCCCTTGTCCACCTTATCCTCCTTTACGAGTGTGACCTACTCTCTCTTAATGCCAAGATGCTCAATAAGCTCAGAGCATTCTGCCACAGGGTCCAGAGATGGGTTACTAACTGCGTTTTCTCGACCAACACAGCTATCCTCCCCTGCGAGGCCTTCCTTCCCCCCACGGACCTCCTGATTAAACACCTCCAATGCCTTGCAACCATGCGCCTTATCTACCTCCCTCCAGAAATCAACCCTGCGGCTACCCGTCTCAACCACGTGGTACCTACCACGTCCCCCTTCTGGGCATCGGACTCTCTCCGACAGCCGAGCTCCGTCTGGGGCCGCCATCCATGGGCGGGCCCCTACTACACCCCACTCTGATGGTTTACCAAGCTGCCCTCCGCGCCCAACTACCGCTACCTCCCAGTTGACACTATTGCCCATAGAATTCACCTCACAATCAGCAACCATATTGACCACCTCCCTCCTGCTAATTCTCTCCTCCTCCTGCCCTGTCAAGTGGCCCCAATAGGGGCCCCCACCCTCTACGCCTCCCTTAAAGCCAGATGCCATGAAGAGCTGCTCACCTCCTGGCGGCTTCTCTCACCTACTCCGTCCTACTACCTCTGTCGTCGCTCCCTCCGCCTGCACCCCTTCATGCGTCTGGGACGATTCCTCTCCGGCCGGGTTGTTAGGCGGAGACAACCGGTATAGACTTATGGTTGTCTAGGCCAATCGGGATTCTTTCATGTAGACGGAGATTTGTCTAGGAAGGTGCGGAAGCAACTTGTTTCGTTTATGACTACTAAGAGTGCAAGAAAGTAGGATAGAATCGTAAAAACAATATCATATTGTTAAGGTCTCTGCTCCGTTGCTTGATGATGTCTAAAGCTTGAGAGGCACTTCCATATTTATATTCCGCGTCTGAGTGTTCGCGGGCTACATCTATCTAGCATACAAAATATGTACCTCTTCAAGTCTAATACGCGACCTCGAGTTCTCCCTGACGGTGCGAACACTGGGAGACCCTGAAAACCATCACACCATCTTCGGTAATGACTATTTCCTGCCCGGGAGACATACTTGTCACCAGTAGTAATTATCCGATCCTCAGAGTCTATAGACCTGTAGCCGAGTTCTCAAGTCGAACTCTGTTGGCTCCAATAGTTCTTTTCGTTACCAAGAGGATCAGTCTTGGTACGAGACTGCATCTGTAAATATGCCGGAGTTGATGACTTCTAGTTGTGATAACTCAACAACTAACCAATAGAATTTATTCCGATGACTCTCTTCTTGTAGAGGAGAGGCCATTCTATTGAATAGTTTCATAATTCCTCGGTCGGCAACTCCTGATTGTTCTATGTAGAGGGGGTGGACCTTCATGTTGTGTTGGTTGTAAATCCCGCAACTGCGATACACCGCTTATCATAGTTGCAACACTCCTCGAAGCTTGTTGGCTTCTTTGGTAGTGTTTCCAGGAGCTCTAGACTCTTTCTAATCGTCGAAGGGTGGATGTGAATGCATTGGTTCGTTATCCCTAACCTCCTAACATTCATCTCATGATCTTGTGCAAAAACGTCCCGTTACTTACGGCCTATACCAGAGATGTCATATCTTTGAAGCCTTGTAACTCCCTGAGTAGTTGACGGATTGACTTCGTTCCACTTCCCAGGTCTAGCCAGAGGTCCCCTCTTTTATATCCTGCGAGCAGCCTTCGGTCGAACGGACGGCAGCGACGTTTACGGTGTTATTCTGACACCTTCAATTCTGCGACCATATAGTCACAGGACGCAACTAAGGTTGATGTGTATGATGACGCGCGGGCCTCGTAAGCGGGACGGAGGGTGGTGTTGGAGACTAAGATTCTCGAGCTCGGGTAAAGTTACCCTACCTAGGGTACTTCTGGGCTATTGGAATCGGGTACTCCTAACACGGGTCCACCAGATGCGATCTGGGAAAAGCTACCTAACTCCCCACCTGTCATGGCATGACAACTACCCCTCCCCCCTCTGCCCTTGGTACAAGGAAGGGGATGAAACATTTGAACACGCCCTCCTGCTTTACCCAGCCAAGTCCACCGCTCAAAGTTGCCACCTCCAGGGGATTTCAGATATTGGACGTGACTCCTCCCTCTGGACTTCGATCCCAGCTCTTGTTGGCCTGGGTCACTAGCTTCAAGCTAGCAGAACTGGTTTTCCCCCCGACATGTATGCACACTATGCCCTCTGTCTTCCCACTTTGTCTCCCTCCCCTTCTCCCCCTGCCTTGTCCCCATTGTCCCTGGCTGGATCGCCATAATGTCTAAGGCCCTGTTTGGTTGCGCTGGGCCCATTTCATTATTACATACAAATGACCGTTCGGCGTCCATTCTGAAATGGAGGAACAAAATTGCTGTTTGGCAACGGTAAAAGGCACAACCGTTCCATTTCAAAATAGCCCTAACTCAGTGATTTTGATGTAGGTTTATTATATCTGTGTATTTATAGTATCATAATAAAATATTTTCAAAAAGTATCCCTCAATTCTAATTACTATTATCAATAATTCTCTCCAGATACAAGAGAATAATAATAACTGCATTGATGGAGTTATTATTCAATGACAGATCAAATTTTAAATTTCTGCTGCACTATATGTCAACATCTTTCTTCCTATATAGTATGTACATACTCCAAGTTATACTAATTCCTGATATACTAACTAAATCGTTAGAGGCAAACTGTAATTTATTATAGAGCTGCTTTGCATACTAATTACTACTTTCTTGAATTTTCATGACCAGATTATTCAATATAGTTTACTATTATTTACTCAATAGATTAATGAAGAAGGGTTGCTGGTTATATTTTTATATAATATTATTATGGGCTATGGGTCATAGAATAGGGAAGTACAGGAGCAGTTTCAGTATAGTAGAAAAACAATTTCATGATGAGAAAAGACTTGACCTAAATATAAATTGATAATTGTGTGATTATCTAATATTAAGTTTTTTTATTTATTAATAACAAATTATTTGAGTAAAATTTCTTTGAGTAACCCTAAAGTGAAAATTTTAACACATAACTTATCACATGTTTGCCTAGCGTGAATGGTCTCCATTGAGTAACCATTTCAACCTGCCCGACCATTTCACACTGGAACGGTCGTAAATAGGCCCAGCGCAACCAAACAGGGCCTAAGTGGTGGAAGGTCTCCTGTTTGATTTCATTACCTGTTACGCGGGTTTTTGATTTGTTACATTATAATACCAGTTAGTTAGTAGTTTTCCTTTATAAGTCCTATGTGGGCTGCGTGTCGGTTATTGGACACCCTTGGAGGAACTGGTTATGGTTTTTCTTTTGTTAGTTGTTTGCTTTCGGGGTTTCGTTTCTGCCATAGCTAGCGCTGCATACATATTCTTGTACCTTACACAAACAATGAATAGATGATATAAAAAAAAAAACAGAGAAAAAACAAAGGACTCGTTAGTTAAACAACCGTCTCCGGTACACCTTCGGTGATTGGAATTTATTACCTCTTTGGGAACGACTCAACACCAGAAACTTGTCATCACTTTTCGCGTCGGGTCCTCCTCCTCAGGGGGGGACCAGGCCATAACCCCTCATCTTTCTGCCAAGGTGAAACTTCTCTCTTGCCTTCTCTCTTGAGGTCTACCCTCTGGAGATCCTCCTTCCTCCTCGCCGGCATTTCAGGATGTTGGTTTTTACTCCTTCTTCGCTTTTGCTTTAGCCTCGCTTAGCATCAGTGCAGTCGGGCAGCTCATTTTTCCCTACAATCGACGGCTGGGAATATGGTTTGCAGTACACGATTACAATGGATTCCTTCTGCTTTTCTCTGGTCGGTTCTGGTTAGTCCCTCTACAGGGTCCGTATTTTGTCCCACCGGTGGGTACAGGTCAGTCCCACAGTCGCAGGTTTGTAGTTTGTCTTCTCAACAGGCTACAGTCAATTTCGCCACTCTCCTCCTCTCCGCCCTCTATGGGTGCTCTGGCACTCTTGGGTGTTGGGGTTTATAGGGGACCGCCTAGTTAGGACAAGAACATGTTTCTGATAGTTGTTTCAGCGTTTGGGTCTACCCCTTTCTCTTCCTCTCCATGGCTCAGTCAGCTGGTACCCTACTACCTCTCTTTTGGCTGGCACCCTACTGCTCCTATCTTAAGGTGGCACCTTACTGCCACTCGTCTCGTCGTGGGGGCCCCAGACCTGGCCCCGCTCCTCTGGTCAGTATTGCGCTGACTTGGGCCGGTCGGAACCTATCCATTTTCCTATGCCTACCGCAGCTTGCGGGGGTGCTCCTTTGCCAGAGTTCCTGGCCCTGGAGTGCCCGGCTCCTTAATTTGTTTGGGGCTCTTCTTGAGTTAGCCTTCGGGCTGCCAGGTCTGCTATGGGCCTTCCTGGTGGGTATTATTTGTAGTTATCTTTTGTCCCTTTGGGGTGGGATTTCCTGGAGCATTTTTCCTTGTAGCTTCCTTCTTGTCTTGGGTTCGATATATATTGGGCTTGGCTCGGGGCGAGATGTGCGGTTGGCTCCATACCAAAGGTGCTTGGGGCTCTATGGTTTTGCCTCAGACGGAGGTGTGATGGGTGCTTTTCGGTTTTGTTTCTTCCATAGCTAGCGCTGCATGCATGCTCTTGTACTTTACACAAACAAAGAATGCATAATATATATAAAAAAAGAAAACAAAATGAACGAGTTAGTTTGACCATAGGCCAGCCCCAGTTACACTCCTCTCAGAAAGTTTACCAAACAGCCCTCCCCGTCCAACCGCCGCCACCTCCTGGTCGACACAGTTGCCCCTCAAATCCACTTCATTGTCGGCAGCCGAAGCGACCCCCTTCCTCCTGCCATTTCCCTTCTCCTCCAGTCCCAACAGATGGCCCCTGCAGGGGCGACCACCCTCTATGCCTCCCTCAAAGCCGGATGCCGCGAAGAACTTCTCACCTCCTGATACCTCCTCTTGTCTCACCTGCTCTATTATCTCTCTAGCCTGTCCCTCTACCTGCACCTGTTCATGCGTCTGGGATGTTTTCTCTCTGGCCAAATCCACGAGATGCGTTTGGGCAAAAGCTACCTAGCTGCCCACCCGTCGTGGCATGACGACAACCCCTTTCCCGTCTATAGTTGTTATGATGAGGGCGATCAGATATTCGAACATGCCCTTCTGCTCTGTCCAGCCAAGTCTGCTGCCCATAATTGCCACCTCCCAGGGATAACGGATATTGGACCTTACTCCTCACTCTAGACCTTGATTCTTCCCCTTATAGGCCTTGGACGCTACCTCACCGCTACCAGAACTGCTTTCCCCCCTGAAATATATGCATATTATGCCCCTAACCTGACCTTTTTGTCTCTTTCCCCTTCCTTTCCTGCCTCACCTTGGCTGCCATTGGCTGAGTTGCCAGATGGTTTAAGTAGTAGAAGATTTCCTGTTTAAATTTCGTGACTTATTGTTATGAGTTTGGAATTTTTTCTTTTTATTACAATACTAGTTAGTTAGTAGTTTTTCTTTATAAGTCCAGTGTAGGCTCTGCGTCGGTTATTAGATGCCAACGGAGGAACAGGTTTTGATTTTTTCTTTAGTTAATTATTTTGATTTACAGGTTTTGTTTCTGCCATAGCTGCGCTGCTGCACATGTTCTTGTACCTTAGACAAACAATGAATATATGATATAAACAAAGAAAGAAAACAAAAAGATAAAAAATAAGGACGAGTTAGTTAGACACCGAGTGTCTCCGCTACACCTCCAGTGATTGAAATTTATTACCTCCTTGGGAACGACTCAACACCAAGAACTTCTCACTACTTATCACGTCTGGTCCTCCCCCTAGGGTGCGGTACAGGCCATTACTCCTTATGTTTCTACCACGGTAGAACTCCTCTCCTGCCTTCTCTCTTGAGGTCTGCCCTCTTGAGATCCTCCTACCTCCCTCCCGGCATTGCAAGATGTTGGTTTTCACCCCTTCCCTGCTTTTGCTGTAGGCTCGCTTAGCATCAGCACGGTCGGGCAGCTCCTTTTTCCCTACAACAGATAGCTGGGAATACAGTTTGTGGCACGCGATTACGATGAATTCCTTCTGATTTTCTCTGGTCCGTTCGGGTAAGTCCCTCTATTGGATCCGGGTTTTTGTCCCACTGGTAGGTACGGGTCAGTCCCACAGTCGGGAGATTGTGGTTGGTCTTCTCAGCAGGCTACGGTGGATCTCGACACTCTCCTCCTCTTAGTCCGTTGCGGCTGACCATCGGCTGTGGGAACTGGGGATTAAAGGGGACCGCCTAGTTGAGACATGAATACGTTTCTAATAGTTGTTTCGGTATTTGGGTCTACCCCTCCTTCTTCCTCTTCTTAGTTCTGTCGGCTGGTACCCTACTACCTCCTCTTCGCACCTGGCTAGCACCCTACTGCTCCTATCTTAAGCTGGCACCTTACTGCCACTCATCTCCTCATGGGGGCCGCACCCCTAGCCCCCCACCTCCGGTCAGTATTGCACTGCCTTGGACCGGTTGGCACCCATCCTTTACTTCTTCTGCCAGCTTGGCAGCAGTACTCCATTGCCAGAGTTCCTGGCCCCAGTGCGCCCGGCTCCTTTATTTGTTTAGGGCTCTTTTTAGATTAGCCTTTGGGCAGCCGAGTCCTCTTTAGGCATTTCTAGTAGGTATGGTTTGTGGTTTTCTCTTATAGCTTTGGGCCGGGATTTCCAGGGGGATTTTTCCTTGTAGCTTCCTGCTTGTCTTGAATTGGGTTTATTTGGGCTTGGCTTGGAGTGAGATGTGCAGTTCGCTGCACACCAGAGGGGCTTGGAGCTCTAGGTTTTTGCCTAAGCCGGAGGAGGGACGCGTGTTTTACGGTTTTGTTTTTGCCATAGCTAGCGCTGCATGTAGGTTCTTGTACCATAAAACAATAAATATATAATATAAAAAGAAATAGAAAAATAAAAATAAAAGATGCATTAGTTAGATTGGGTTTTGTTTCTGCAATAGCTAGCCCTGCATGCATGTTCTTGTACCATACACAAACAATGAATACATGATATAAAAAACAAAAAAAACAAAAAAAGGACGAGTTAGTTAGTCCGCTAACTCTCTTTTGCTCCATCTCCTCCAGGTGGTCCCGGTTGGGGCCGCACCCCTCTATGCCTCCCAGAAGGCAATGTGCTGCCAAGCGCTCCTCACCTCCTAGCGCCTTCTCTTACCCCTCCATCCTCTTACCTGTTTGGTCTCTTCCACCAACGACACTCCTTTATGGGTCTACGCCGTTTTCTCTCTGGCCGGCTTCACCAAATGCATTCTGGTACGAGCTACCTTGCAGCCCAACCTTAGTGGTATGACATTAATCCCCTTCCCCTCTGCCGTTGGTACGAGGAGGGTGATGAGACCTTCAAGCATGTCATCCTCCACTTTCCAGCCAAGTCTGCCACCCGCAATGGCCACCTCTAGGCGATTGCTGATATTGGACCTGACTCCTCCCTCTGGACCTCAATCCCAGCTCTTATAGGTCTCGGTCACTACCTCACTGCTACTAGAACTGGTTTTCCCGCTGCTATGTACGCACACTATGCCCTCCATTTGCCCTCTTTGTCCTCCTCCCCTTTCCTTCTTGCCTTACCTTAGTTGTCTTTGGCTGTATCGCCAATTGGTCTAAGTGGTGAAAGGTCTCCCGTTTAATTCTATTACTTGATTTTTTGTGATGAGTTTTGGGTTTTTCATTACAATACTAGTTAGTTAGTAGTATTCCTTTATAAGTCCTTTCAGGCTCTGTATCTGTTATTGGATGCCATTGGAGGAACCGGTTTTTGGATTTTTCCTTTGGTAGTTGTTTTGATTTATGGGTTTTGTTTCTGCCATAGCTAGTGCTGCATGCATGTTCTTGTTATTGGAATTTGTGAATGGTACAATATTAATAGCAATATAGATTACACGGACATAATATTAAGAGTATATTATGGGCACGTTTCTAATGAAGAGGTAAGTAGTATCAAGGCAGATTGGTAGAGATTCTTGTCCTTAAACCTCTTATAAACAAAGCGAGCAGTAGCGTCTATTTATACAGGTTTGCATTCTCCGCGTAAACCCTGTCTAACAGAGAAACGTAATAGGGAGAAACATGAATGTGACTGTGTAAAACCGTAACATAAGTAGGAAAAACATAAGGGTGAACGTGTTTGACCCTGGCAATCTGCCAAGATATTTCCGTAAAACATGTGTGAATCCAAGAGGATGTGAGGGAAATTACAGTAAGTCTGAATTAATAATCACGGCTGTAAAGTCTGAGAAAATAGGTAAAGATGATAAAATAGCCCGTTAAACCAAAGAAAGTAACACATGCATAAATCCTTAATTATTATCACCAAATATTAATAATATAACGTAAGAAACATATCCTAACTGTAGTAATGTATGCGGTGTTTAGGTATGCCGAAATACTAACTAATTGAGAGAAAATATACACTATTATCGCGGAAACATAGCTTATGAAACGAATCAAGAAATTTCAACACTTGTACCTTGCACAAACAATGAGTATATGATATATATAAAGAAAAACACAGAACGAGTTAGTTTGTTGGATTTTGTTTCTGCCATAGCTAGCACTGCATGCACGTTATTGTACCTCATACAAACAATGAATACATGATATAAAAAAAAAGAGAACGAGTTAGTGAATTCTTTATGCAACCATCTAAGTTATTTTCCTACTTGTCTTTGCTCTGCCTTGGTAGCGATTATACCGTGACGGCCTTTCGGTTCCCTTGATTTTTATCATACAATAGGCTTCAAGTCTTTAGCTTCTATCACGATAGTTGCTATCCCTTCTCCTATGACCATTTGAAGAACCATGGTTCTTCATCTTGCCTATCTACGAGTTTCTCACTTCTTGACTCGCCTCCTCGCTATCACTTTAGCTAAGCGAGCCTCTCCCCACCCTCCACTTCGTCTGCCCTTCGTTCGTTGGTGGTTCTGTCTTATACTATTGTGCAGATCTTCGCGCTGGAGGCCGAAGTCTCTCGCCTTCGGCATTACATTCCTGTTCTTTCTCAGCGACTTCATTGTGCTGAGAGGGAGAATGCTGCTCTATCAAGTTCCCTATATGATCTCGAAATTGCTATTATTATTCCTTCGTCACTTATGCCTTCGGTTGCTTCGGTTACTACTGTTGTTATAGTGGAGGATAGGGTGGACGCTGATAATTCTCTAGGCCTGGTAGAGGAGCTCCCTCGGAGAGGTGTTACACTAGCAGTTATCTTACCACCAGGACCTGCGGGGGGTGGTATGGGTATGCCCCTATCAATTTCGTCGGGTGTGGTGCTGGAGGCGTCCGCTTCAGTAGGCGGGATGGTTCCCCATTTTTGGCGCCGGTTGCAGTGGCATTGCCTCCTTCTGGGGGTCGGGTGCCTGGGTCCTCTAGGGCTGAGCCTGTGGCTGGTCAGGGAAGTGCCTCTAGTGGTGCTCCTCCTCTGGTGGTGGGTGGTACTGAGGGTGGCCTGTCCACCCCCGACCATAGGCCTGCACCTGGGGGGGATAAGAGGAAGAGAAACAAGAAGGGCTGGGTCAAACATGATCAAACTTCACTAGTGCCACTTGTCCCTGGTTCGGATATGTCATTGCTTTCACTGATGTGCTCTCAGTCACACTCAGCTGCTATTCTGTCCACAGCGGATCTGCGGCCTGTGGAGGGAGCTCAGGAATTTGTAGAGGATGTTTCCTGGGTTTGTTCAGCTAAGTATGGGGGGCTTGGCGATGCTGTCTTCCTGGCGCCTTCTGTGGAGGTATTTAGGCTGCGTTACTTCTATCGCACTCTTCGGGTAGTCTACCACAGTTCATATCCCCCTCGGCTAGGAAGCCCTTGCCCAGTAAGTTGGCTTTCCTTTGGAACTATGCCCTTAGATTCTCTTTGTTTCTTTTGTTTCTATTTTAGGGTATTTTGTGGCACGGTAGTTACCTGAGGTGTCCCGAGATCATTGAGTGGGAACATCAGGGTGGGCTTCTACTGTGGAGGTGGGCTTGCGGAGCAGTATTGAGACCGTGGGTAGTGATTTTATGATTTTTGTACGGGGAACCTGGGGGACCGGTACGTTGCTCGGCTTTTGCTACCCGAGGGGGCCCTGTGTCTTTGGCTACGTGGCTTGGTTGGGCGCCTACCAGAGGGTCTACGGTGTGGCTTCAGGGAGGACTATCCTTACTGTTCATGGTTTTATACCTAGTGTTTGTGGTTGAGCAAGGCGCAGGTATGTTTGAGGTATCAGGTCGGAGGTTTGGATTGTTTGTAGATAGTGGTAGTTACTGGGGATGCACTAACTGGATGGTCCTCCAGTTACAGGCATGTTGTATGCCGGAGTTGGCGGTACATGGTTAAATAAAATTAGATTGAACCATCTAAGTTATCTTCCTACTTATTTTTGCTCCAACTTGGTAGTGTTCCTTCGCGCCCACAATAGCTTTCTGATCCTTGAATTCTGAGGGAGATATCTCAGTTCGCTCAGTAGTTTCTGGGCTCTTTGGTAATGAGGTTGTTGGATGATTCCGCGTCGTGGATACTTGTTTTCGCCTCCCGGCTGTTGTTTGATTCTCACGATAATTTCGCTTCGGGCCTTTAGAACTTTGGCAATTAAGATTCCTTCTTCGGTAAATCTTTTTCCGCTTTTTTGTCTATTATCTATTCGCGCAGTTTGGTGTTGGGGGATTGGGGGAATAGGACATTGCTGTATGGGCCGACACCCATGTTGTTCTTTGGGCCAGCTCATGTTTCTTATTGGATTTTAATGGTGTCCTTAGTTTCTCGCCATACAAAACGCCCTGGAGTTAGACTGATAACCTTCCCAAGTATCAATACGTCACACCAATCGCATCATTCTTAGTGGATGGGGGCCTTGCTGGCCCCGCCCTTCATCTACTACTATCACAGTTGGAATCCTATGATGTCGTTTATCACCGTTCCCTTGTGGTTTACGTCCTTGTGGTATTTAAGGTGGGTTGATCTGGCATTACCTCTTCGCTTCTAAGTGGGGATGGTTTTGATCCTTAAATCCTTCACCACCTGGTCCGGAAGAACTTCTACCCAGGTTGGTATGGGGTGATTGGTTGTCAGGCCACGCTTGGTCTAATGCAAGGGTCAGTGTGGTTGGAGATGGTCTTTGGCAGTCATACCCATTGTAAGTGGGGCCTACCTTCTGTTTGTCTCGTTTCCTATCCTGGTACTTGCCTTCTCTGAAGCATCAGTTTGGGTACCATTCATTTTTCTCTGGTGTGGCCCTTTAGGGTCCACGCTAGGGGGCCTTCGGGTTACCTGGTTTCCCTCTTGGGTTACCTGGGCTTCGGTTCGGGTGGGTTGGGACTATGGCTGGTACCTTCGGGTGCTGGCCCTTATGCAGTTGTTAGGCATATAAGACCAAGCATAGTGGTAATCTCATGCATCTGGCCATGGAGGTCAAGTGACTCAATAAGATGGTTGTGGCAAAGCTATATAGGAATTAAAATAATAATGTCTAGTTCTTGACTCCCTGACCGCAGACCATATAAACCACTTGCGATAGTGAGTAGCCAACCGAGGGATTTTCTATCAATTAAATAGAGGACATCTGGCACTACTAAACTACTTCAGAAACTACCAATACCCGGTCAAGATTAGGTATATGTCGGACGTCTCCGATAGAAGTCCCTCTTAGAGTCAGGAGGTCCGAGGAGAACCATACTTGGATTGAAAAACTGGAGATGCATGAAGCCTTTCTATGATACTGGCGTATCGAGACTTATGCAAGCATATATTAATTATGCACCAGTTCCTGACAATGAACTTAGCTAGTTCTTGATCAGAAGGGACGATTGGAATGATAGCCATTCGGACTACATTTGCATACTTAGTCTATTCAAGCCTAGAGATCGTAAAGAGATCATTGGGAGATAGGACGCTATCCTCTCAACATAAATATCTTATCTCAATTAAGGTTGAAGTAGTGTACCAACTTTCAGGGTCAAATGGTGTTCGCACTTAGTAGAAACTAAAGTTAAAAGCTCCTTGGTACAAGTTTGTATAGGGATACTAAGTACCGTTAGATTAACATAAATAGGTTTAAGGTCTCTGGGTTAGTTAGAGGAATCAAGCAATGGAGAAGAGACCTTAACAATATAATAAGTTTACAATTACAAATCATTACTCTTTTATTCTTTATTACTTTATGAGTCTTCCTAGACAATCTCCGATCATAAAGATTCAGGCCCTAGTCTGACCGGCAAGATCGATCTCGGCTACCGCCTAACAGCTGTAGCCTCAGGTTCGTTCTGGTGGCCCACTCAGCTATTTGGTGCTTAGAGATGAGGCTCTGTTGATGTGGCCAAGACAAGTGGCTGCCTGACCGGTATCAGCTGTCCTGTGGCTGTTTGGTGGTTGATCTGCCTGAGGTGCTAAGAGGGCTGGATAGGAGCTGTGGTATCTGGTGTGAGGGGCTTCACAGGGGCTGACTTGGCGGGGAAAGGCACCTGCGAGCACCGTTCAGACTTGCGTCAGGTTGGGCAGGGTCTAATTAAGTGTTTCCAGCTGGCCTGAGCTGTTGAGGTTCAGCTGCTGAGTGCTGTAAAGCTGCCTGGCAGACTGGCTGGTTGATGGCCACCTGTGCGGATAGTGGGTTGCGACCTCTGAGTTGGACTTGTTTGGGTCTTGAGTGCTGGATTCTGTGGGGCTTGTTTGGTTTCTTTGGTTTGGTTATAGGTGCGGCGAGAGGGGGCATGGCACCACGGGTAGGAGATAGGCCCTACTGACCTGTCCGGTCTGTCACCACCCTTATGTTTTTCTTTTGTTTGTTTTGTTTGATTTGGAGTTTCGGGCAGCAGGTACAGGTTCTCCTCACCATTACGCTCTTCAGAGGCACTTGGTAAAGTGGGTTCATCGTGTTGACGGCCTGGCACTGGCATGTGGATATAAGTTGTGTACATGTTGGTCATGATCTCTCTACCTTGATACCACCCATGTTGATAAATTGTTGTTGGTTTTCTACAGTGAGGGAGGGTTTACGGGACGGTATTCAGGCCGGACGGTAGTGGAATTTTGGTTTTTTGTATGGAGTACCAAGGGGACTAGTATCTTGCTCGGCTTTGGCTACGTGAGGAGGTCTTGTGGCTTCAGCTGCTTGGTTTGATTGGGCTCATACCAGAGGGTCTACGGTGTCGCTTCTGTGAGGACTTTCCTTACTGTTAATGGTGTTGTATTTAGTGTTCATGTTGTGGGCATGGCGCGGGCGTGTTTGAGGTACGGAGTCAGAGGTGTGGATGGTTCGTAGTTAGTGGTAGTTCCAGTTTACGGTAACCCTGTTCTGGTAGGGGTTCGTCATATGCCGGAGTCAGCAGTACAAACTAAAATCAAATTAGATTAAACTATCTAGCTTATTTTCCTACTTATTGTTTTAAGAACGAATTTATTCTATCTACTCTACGATCATTATAAGAAAACTAGTAGAAGAGGAACGCCTCTACAACTACTAGTATTAATGAAAGAAAAGTAATAGTTTGAACGTACACTATAAGTATTAAGAGATAGTATCAATAGATACTATAAGAGAAGTATCGTTGTCTGTCACGCGTACTGATATAGGAATAGGACCACTAAATAGCTTGGCAGGTAAGCTAGTCAACTACTATTGAGAGGTCTGTGAAAGTCTAGATACAGACATCTATAATAGGGGTACTTGGGTATATAGTAATGCCCCTTAGTACTATAGTTAATAGAGCAATTCTTCTGCTACAATTCCTCTCTGAATTGTTGACATCTATCTCAGGTTTTCAACAGTAGAATACTATCCAGTTAGGCAGCTCAGAGTACAAGCATATCTTTATTCTGAACAGTCATTCGTCCTTTGTAATGTTTTAGTTTAGTGAATTTTATGACAAGAATAATATTGTTTGTTTTTCTCTTCCTACTTATTCAACGTAACTGCTACAATCGTTAGAAGTTGAATTAATTGAACCTTTACAGATGTATTATAGTAAAGCTGGAAACCTACCATAATACTACAAATATTGAAATTAGCTATTTCAATATCCTTTCTCTTTATAATAAAGCCCAGACTAAGGCATGCACTAAGGTGAATCTCCAAAGTACCTTTAAGAAGACAAGAATAGTCCCCTTCTTTTCCCAGATTATATTGCCAAAAAGAGACTGCCAATATCCACCAACTATCTACTCTACAAACTGCTCTCTACTTGGCCAAACCTCCTATACCAATTGTTAACTACATTAGCAAACAAACCAAGAACTTTGTTTGGTTAAAACAGTGAGCTCAGTTTAAATTTGTAATCTGATTTTATTCTTTTTATACACAGCCAATTACAACCTCATGGCAACTGATATTGCTACAAGAGAGATGCAGAGACTGTGAGTAGTGGTTAAAATAGCCAAAGATGTGAAGAAAAATCGCTGGATTCTCTGCCAAGCAAGGGTAATCACAGGTGTGGAAGCCTTGGAAGCTATGTGAAAGGCTGATAATAAAATAAAAATTCTGCAAAAATGCTTCCAAGACTCCAACTACATATTCAAGGTATAGTCCTACTATACACATCTCCTCCATGCCAAGTATTGACTCAACTATTCATATTACGCCTTTTACCTGCCATGCATGGTTTAATCTATTAATAAAATCCTGTCATACAGGTTCCCTCCTTCCATTACAGTCATTAAGACATTCTAAAGAGTTACTTGAATGGATCTCAGATACCTCGAATGAGGATGTGAGCAGCTTATCAGAGTAATACAGAAGCAAGTTGCTTGCCAGCTACTGCTCCACTATCTTGGCACTCAATGTTGTACGAATATCTTGACGATTTCATGGAATAAACCTTCGCGCTCACTGAAGATAACTCTACTGCCCCTCTCTCTCACTGTATTTTTTTCTTCTATATATCCTTGTCTTCCTTTATTTCTCCCCTTATTTTTAATTTATTTATTACGAGCTTATTAGGTATGCCTTTTCATGGCTTTATTATCGGTTTTCAATTTATGATATTTGCTAGCTCTGGTTTGTATATCTCTTATCATGATAGCCATGATATTTACATATGAATGGTATCTCACTTTCCTTACATGTCTCACTTCCAACTTGGGAAGTTATAGGTATAGGTTTAGTTAACTGTAATAGTACTGTGCCGAGTCTCCTTACACTATTGGTCTAAACAAATCTGAGTCTCCACAGGTTGTCTCCACCTAACATGACTGGATATCCTTTTTCTTGACTTTTATTTGTATAGATTATATAAAATTATAGTCACAGAATACTCATGGTAAGGTTATAAATTGATACAACTTTTTGTAGCTTATCAGAATTCTTTTATAACTTCATATAACTTTTTTTTGTAACTTAACTTTACTTTCTAGCTCAAAGTTTATTGAAGTATTATACAAAAAACTATTGTTATTTTATATAAATTTATAGCTCTAAGTATATACTAGTCATACTGGCAAATTACTATAACTTTGTAGTTTGATATAATATTCCAGTTCAAAGAAACTACACAGTTAAGCATAACTTTGTAGCTTAACGTGACTATAGTCAAACAGAACTCTCTGGATTCATGGAACTTTGGAACCTAATTGATATTTAACATTAAATTTAGAAAAATCTTTTCAAGGATCCTGAAGTAGAAAAGGCTGAGACACAGCTACAATAAACTCTAAGAAATGGATAGAGTAAGATGAGTGTAAGATCTTACTTTATAAGATGAAATTCAAGGTTCCCAAATAGGTAAGTATTTTAACCTATAAAAAGAATATGTTAGAACTAGTTGTTATTGGTATTAAAGAACAAATTAAATTGGGAATAATAGATACAAATTGGAATCTTTTATATAGTGGAATCCTAAATTACTGTTAAGCCAACAAAAGCACTTATGTTGAACCACAAAAAAAGTTCTGTTGAGCCATAAAAGGTTGTATTGAGCTACAACCTTGGCACGAGTATGATAGAACGCATTTTTGCGGTCTCAGAACCTTTGAATCCGGATGGCAACCAGATGCACCCTTCAAGTTTTTGGCTAAATTTTTTCCAGCTGACAGTAACACACCTCACCTTTTACCCGCAATCTGGGAGAACTATTGATCCGTCCACTTGCTGCGATTCTGCATCCAACGGCCCCCCGCCGAATCCCAACCCAACTTGCTCCGCGCATGCTTCGATCACTTGGTTCTCTCCTTAGGCGTCAGACACCTCAATTAGCTCAAGAGATGAAGAAGGAAATTCCTAGTATTAAGCTCGTATTTTTCCTCCCCATCCATCCACCCTCAAAAGTGATCAATATTGGGCTGACCCCTGGAGTTTATCCAACGAGTACGGGTGTTGTCGTTGTACCGGGATGTGTTGAGATCCACAAGATGTGATTCTCGCACGATCTTCGCCTAACTAGACCGCCTGGGCTTCTGACGCATTGAGCTGACAATCGGACTAAGTGATAGAAAACCCAGCGACCAAATACGAGATGCGTTCATGGGCACGCCAGGAGCTTGAAAGAAATAGACATGTACAGGACCAAGTGAGTCTCTTAAACCGATACTGCTGCTCTGGTTACGAGCTCAGTGTAATGCGTCATGGACCAATGCTTACTTCTGCTGCTAGCTTCACATACGTTATTTAATTTCGGTAAGATGGAGCTGAGCAAAGCACATCATATCCTTTCTTTCATGACCCTAATGTGTGATTCAGAACGGTAAAAAGGATCTTGAGACTATAACTCGGTATACCATTCAGAAACCATAATGGTCTCATAAGATACCAGCCCCGATAGGAAACCCACGAATACCACTCCCGAATATATTGTTTCTGGAAATGGTATCATTTATGGGCGATACGTTAATCAACCATATACATTGGGGGAACAAGCTACTAGGCTTGACGGAAAATAGGAACTCAGCCGGTTTACCGTTTCTTGAATTTAAACCTTAGCTCATCATCACTATCATCATCACTCCCACTCCCATCCCTCAGAACTAAGGTCTTCTGTTTTTTTCCGGCTCCAGCCCTCGACCCTTGTGCAATCGCCCTTCTTTTTGTTCCTTGGCTTGTGATAGCTGGGCCCCTCGTTCGCGCCGCCAAAGGGTAGGTCTGTACCGAGCCCTGAACTTGAGCTTCTAAACGGTCACCAGGGCTAAGAGCATGCATGCAATCATTGCTATCCTCTTGGAGATCGACAACTTGTTCTAGTTGCTGTGCTGGTACTTTCTGGCTCTTTTCTGTTGGGGCCGTCTCTTTCTCGTTGTCCAACCAGTATCCTATTTGCTCATTAGCTATTGTAAACAACCAAAGAAACCAGAAGTTTGTTGCACCATCACCGATCCCGTAATCCCTTCCCCTATGCTCAACAAGATTGACCATGACATTGCCCCGCATAGCCCTCATACCCCCGCCCCGCCCAGATCTAACGAATTTCTTAAAATTCTTGCGTCCATTCCACATGTCTTCCCACCTAGCCCCTTGATCCCCATATCCAGCTCTCGAAGGCTTGTCAGTCCTTGGTTTGACTTCCATTACCTCAACGATAGCTAAATTCTTTAACTGATCGACGTCCAGCCCTTCCATCGCCAGTAGCTCCTCCTCTTTCGCCACCCTAACCGCTTCCTCTTCCTTTTCTTTGATCTCTCGAGCTTTAATAACGAAAGGGTCTTCATCCCTCTGTACCCTTTTCCCTTTGCCTTTTAGGGGCGCTGTCTTGTCGGGCATCTTGTGGGCTGGTTCAGGCTTTGGAAGTGGCAGCGGGGGGGGTTCTTCAAGCGGTTCTCCCCAAAGAGCTCGCTCCTCTTCCTCAATCAATTTCCGACGCTTTACCGCCTGCGCCCCAGGGAGAAGGTCCATAACATCCAGGAGGTGTCCCTGCTCATCTTCAAGCTCAACAGACCTCTTTCGGGATCCCGGGTCCAGCGGAGCTGGGGGGCGTGTATCATGACGAGGCTCATCGATTCCCATTGGGGTATTGTTGGAACTAGCACCAGGCTTTGACAATGAGGACCCCGACTGTCCAATAGACAAGGGCTTAGCAAATTCCGTGATGCGGGGTATGGGACCTACCTGTGCTGAGGCTTCAGCGCCGTGAGGGGCAGGCATGCTAAGACTCTGACCTGACGTAAATTGGGTTGAAGCCAATTGAGCTGGTGTTGGAGGAGGATCCAAGCGATCCATGGAAAATGGGTCTATCAGCTTGGGTATGGCCCGGGTCCTTGTCTAAATGGAGAATATAAGCGAGAGTAATTCTGATGAGCTGGTTGAATACATACTCGTCCGCGACCACGTAAAGCGGGACGGCATGCCCCAGAAGCCTCGCTAGAAGAAGGTAGTACAGATGTCTCTTCAATAATTGTCTTCTCAATCTGTACTGGTGACCCATTATATACATTTTTTGATGTCCGAGGGGGTTCTAATGAGCGGTCAGAACTGAGACCTCATCTGCTCGGAGAGGAGATCCCAACCTGGGGCTACTTGCCGAGTTGTGGGTGAAAAATCTTCGTCCAACGGCTTCCTGAGGCGACTCGTATCACCTGTAAGGATAATATCAAGGAACTCGTTTTGCTCGACCATCCGGTATCCCAATCTATTGGATCACAGTCATTAGCCCGACTGAGGTCAATGAGGACGAGCTTGCTAGTACCCTTGTAGTGCTTTCGAATGACCTACATTTCTTGTACTCTGGTTGAGAGATCGTTCTCCCACTCAGGGTTTTTCTTTGCAATAAATCTCACAACTGCAGTATTTGTCCCATGACCTCGCTTCCTAACGAATTCAGCCAGCTTTTCTGGCGTAGTCTCTCCTAACCGTACGTCATATCTTTCCAGTTTTCCATGCGCATCGGTAACTGGCCCTAAAAAGTTGTTATATTGGAGGTTGTCGCAAAAAATAAAGGTATAGCCTTCAAAAATGTTTCTCCTAGCTTTATCTGGCCGATAGAGACTTGAAGGTCGGTTTCCAGGTTCATTATTGCTCGGCGGCAAGAACTCTTCTGGGTTAGGCCAGTTTCCATCAAAATCCAGTTCCAGGGCCGACTGTCTCCCGTCCGGGGGTACACTAGCGGCCTGAGCAACTGCGTCAAGATAGGAGCTTGTCACAATAAATTTGCCATTGATAAGTGCCTGCAGGCCTATGGCCGTATTGCGCTTTGATGCAACAACGTGTGTTGTAGAAGGAACGAAGGTAGCTAAGGTCTTGATACCAAGAGCCTCAACTTTATTCTGGTATGGAATCATACTCCTTTTGTCCTTTCTATCCTTTGAGGAGAGCGACACCGAGAAGACAATTGGGTCCCAATATAGTCTGCGGAAACTCTGTTAGTCCGGATGTAGGCAAATGGGGGGGTTAAAGATATATGACCTGAATGTTGGTTCATATTTTCCAAGGTGGATAGAATATGATTCTTCGTCAAGGGTGACCATTTGATCACGAATTTCTTGTCCATCAATCCTTGTCCCGTGCTTTGTTTTGTGATCCTGAACCTTCAGGCTTGGGCGAGCGTTTAGCTTAAGCTGTAACAGTGATAAAGTTATTAAATCAAACTTTCTGTATCGATTGTTGCTGTGGTGCCACCTACCCCGTCACCTTCTTTTACGTCCCCAACTTCAATCAGGAGATGTATTCGTGAGATGGACTTTTGCGATGGAAGCGACAAATTAACATCCTGTGAGGGCGTCCGTCCGATTGCGAATCTCTGGTTTGGCCTAAGCCAGAGACGCTTGCCACCCAGAACTTCACCTTCGCACTCTATAAACCACATGTTGGAGGGATAGAAGTGTGTAAGCGGTGAATGAGTGAGCACGAGGCGAGAAAGCCGGGTTTAAGCAGAGACCAAGAGTTGCCTAAAGGACTGTGGTAGACGCGACCAGAACAACTGGCGCGGTTCATTCAGGAAATTTATCCACGTGACTTCAAGTGATTTTCGCCAAGCCCTCCTCTGCACAAGTTGAGGGGCAAGCGTGTGGGGGAACAGAATGGCATCATCTGTTCCTAAAGTTACTCGGGGGTGAATCGTACATAAATGATTGGATGGACAGGGGTTAGAAATGTCAAAGCTTTTTTACCCTCTCTGGCATTAGACCTACCAAATTATATCATTTCTTGCCTCTTACAGTAACAAGTGCGGGGACTTCAAACCCCTGTCCATCCCATCGCTAACGTCCACTCCGAGTAGAGTACCATACACATGTTTTATCTCGAGGAGTGCTTTGTACCTTGTATCATAATACAGTGGAACCTCCAATACTTCCCGCCACCCGAACCTCCAACCCTCTACTATCTCTAGGTCCTAGAGATTTACACAACTTGAGGTATGGGAATTCCCTCTGAAAATTCCATGTCTCTTATAGTGACCAATTCCAGTCTGTTCCCGTACTCTTAATTCTGGAAACCCACTGTCAGAGAAAACTGACATGAAAAATTAGCGTAAAAAAAAAAGGAGAGATGGGAGGGTGGGAATGCTGGTCGGGAAGTGAACAAACAAGCAAACGAGAAGAAGGAATGGAGAGGAAGATGTTTTTTTCGTATTTAGGTAAGGAGAGATAAATAATACTTATAGAATTGGAGGATCAACTTAAACTCAAAGCTCCGTCAGTAAAAATAACATCAAAACGCCATCGAGACAGGGAATACGGGTCCGACAGCAGGTGAATCGAGAATGTGGACTTCGAACTAAGGTATTTCACCATATAATAGGCCATAACCGGGATAACGACCACACTTGGAGGAATCTATAAGGAGGATAACAACACTGATATCACAACTTCTACTCTATGAATGAGGCTTTGAGTTTTGTTACAAGTCTCAAAGAATGGTGAAGTGATGTAAAAGAAAAGAAAAAAGGAAACACAGAAAAGTGAATGAGTAAGAATAATTTTGGTAGAAATGAATACCTATATGAGGTATATTAGATAACAAGTACTATAAGGTAGGAATGTAATAATAAACCTAACCTGAACAAAAGCCAGAAGTGTAGCTTAGGTGCTACAGAATGTAGTATTACCACTTATATCTTACAGAGGCATATATTCAGATTGATCAAGATGAGTAAATATTGGAAGATGTTCAAGTAACTGAGAGGAGGGGCCAGGGGTCTATCCTATAGGGGTAGTAAGTATGGGACAAAGCACTGGCAGAGGCTGTTATGTATGGTGTCTGGAGTATTGGGAAAGGAGTACTTTCGTATTAGGTCCACTGGAAGCATTAGCAGACTGGGCTTCTCTTCTCTGGCTCTTTTGAACGTTATTATCCTTTTTAAAGTATAGCATTTGGGCCTGGTCAAGAACACTTTATGATATCAGTTTTGCTTTACTGATGTGATGGTAATCTCTTTTACTCTTCTTTGGAGCTGCAGCTACAGCAACATACATTACTATTTCATGAGCAATAGTAGCTACAGCCATTTCCCTTGCTATTGCTAAGCCGAATGCCTGGCCAACGTCTCCAATATCTTGAATATTATATAAGGACTCCAATTTGGTCTTGGAGAGAGCAGGGTCAGCCTCCGCCTCACCCAGGGGGTCGCCAACCCAGCCTACACCGCAGAAAACTCGTCCAGCTTGTCCGGGTAAATGTTTGTTCCCAATTCTCCTCCTCCTGGGCCTTCTGGCAAGGTACCCAGTCTATTGAATCTTTCCCTTGTTCAACATAACAGCTTGGGTAGCTGGGATATTTTTCTTTCTTTGTTTCAGAGTTTTTCTGCTTTGTCTTCCTTACCTGCGATTGTGGCTATACAAGATCCCCCTGTGTGGCATGCACGTTTGCCTTCCTACCCTGGTTATAAATGTTTTTCCCGGCCCTCCTTTTTTGGCAAACTGCGTGTCGCCTACTACGCTCTTTTGTCTTTCCTTGAAGTTGTTTCCCTTTTACCTGTATGGGTGGGCCAGTCTGCCAACGTGATGGCGGTCGACTTGTTCTCCGATGTGGGCTTTTGCTCCTTCTCACAAACTCGCCTTAGAGTGTACAATGTGTACAATACTCAAGGTGCCTCTGCCCATACTCGCATTGGTTCTCCTGAGCTGTGCTTTCCTGACTTGAGTTTTTCCGTTTTTGTTGTGGGAGACTTTAACCTCCACCACCCTCTTTCCGACCCGCTGAGGGTCATTTCGTCTACTGAACTGGGAACGTCAGTTCCTTATTTTCAAATGACCTCTTTACATGGCTTTTCCCTTCTTAATACCCCTAGTGTGTTTACTTATTTTCCTTTTGCCTCTGTGGGCAGGCTCTCTGTTCTTGATCTTTTCTTTGCCAATGGCACGGCAGCCCAGCTCTTTGCAGAATGGGCTACGCCACTCCCGTCCACTGGCTCTGACCACGTCCCAATATGTATTTCACTCTCCACTCCTTTGTTACGCCCCCCCGCCCCTACACCTGCCTGGGCCAAGACCGACTGGACTGCCCTTGGTGATGCCCTCAAGTTGTTTGTTGTTTCTCCACCTCCCACCCTCCTGACCTTGTCCTCCGCCACAGCCTGGTTCGATAGGAACGTTGACCGCCTCCGCACTACCCTCCTCCTTCACACTCCCTTCAATTGCATGTCGACCCGGTCCAAACCTTGGTGGTCACCTCTCCTCTCCTCTCTCAGAATCTCCTTTCACGCCGCTACACGTCGAGCCCGCAAAACCCCTAGCATGGACTCCCGTGCAGAAGCCCACTCATCCCGCAATGCTTACTTTAAAGCCATCAAGCAAGCTAAATGCAAGTACTGGGATGACTTCCTCTCCTCTGCTACCCCAAAAACTGTATGGACAGCCAAACGTTTCACGATGGGACGCCCCCCTGACCGATTTCCATCCTTCCCGGAAGCTGAAACTCCATCTGCTGTCAATGCCGCCCTCCTGTCCCACTTCTTCCCCCCAAGAGAATCCTCCTCCCCTCCCACTATCTTACACCCCTTCAAAGACCTTGACATCCTCACCAAAGAGGAGGTCTCCAAAGCACTGGGCTCCAGCTCAAGCTCGTCTGCTCTTTGCCCCGACCACATCCCGTACTCGGTTTGGAAAAGAGTCCACGCCACCAACCCAAAGATCCTCACCGCCCTCCTAGAACCCCTCCTCCTATATGGCTTCCACCCCTCCTCCCTCAAACAGGCCAACGGCATTGTTCTCGACAAGCCAGGCAAGGCCTCCTACGACACACCGGCCTCTTTCCGTATCATTGTCCTCCTCCAAACGGTGTCCAAGATCCTGGAGCGTGTGGTGGCTGTAAGGCTAGCCGCAGTTGCTCGGGCTCTTGGCCTCGTCCACTCCAACCAATGCGCATCACTCTCCGGCATGGGCACTTTTGATGCCATTGCTACCCTCTCTCACGAGTTCCGACTTGCACATAGCATGGGCCTCTGCTCCTCAACTTTATTTCTGGGCGTCAAGGGGGGCTTTGACAGCGTTGACTAAGTTGCCCTCTGCGGAAAGCTCCGGGAAAAAGGCGTCCAGCCCTACCTTGTTTCATGGGTCCGATCCTTCCTGCACGGACAGCACTGCCACCTCCTATACCAAGGCTCTCCTAAAATACTCTCCCCGGTCCAGGTGGGCACCCCGCAAGGGTCTCCTGTCTCCCCCCTTCTTTTCCTGATTTATGTTTCCTCCCTCCACTTCCCTGTCCTGAATGGCCTAATTCTCTCCTACGTCGACGACTTCGCCATAACAGTGGCCTCGCCCTCCTACCAGCACAACGTCTAGAAGCTTCAAGCTGCCGTGACCTCGCTCACATTGAAAGGACGGCGCATAGGTGTCGCCTTCTCACTCCCCAAAACCGAACTCATGCACTGGAGAACACCTCAGCAAAGTGGTCCCCCCTCTCCCCTCCCCATCTCGGTAGACTCGGTCCCCTACAAACCCGCCCAGGTACTTCGGTGGCTGGGCTACTGGCTGGAACCTGCTACCCCTGCACTGGACCGAGCCACCTCCTCCCATTTCACAAGACGCCTCGCCCTGGCCGAAGCAGATCTTGCTACAATAGACTGCCTCTCCCGACCAGGCAAGGGACACACCCCACACCTGTGCCACCGACTCGCCTCCTCCCTTGTTCGCCCCATCCTCCGCTATGGCTGTGACCTGCTCTCCTCCTACTCCAAAATGCTCGACAAGATGACGGCATTCTGGCACAGGGTACAGAGATGGGTTACCAACTGTTTCTCCTCCACCAACAGGGCCATCCTTCCTTGTGAGGCCTCCCTCCCTCATATTGACCTTCTAATCAAACACCTTCAGTGCCTGGCAGCAGTCTATCTCGTATGCCTCCCGCCTGAAATCAACCCTGCGACCGCTCGCCTTGATCACTCCGTCCCAACCACCTCCCCCTCCAGGGCTCCTGACTCCCTCCTCCTTCCTGGTTTTGTCGGTGGCCGCCACCCCTGGGCCGGTCCCAACTACATCCCTCTCAGATGGTTTACCAAGCCCCCCTCCCCCCCGACCCGCCGCCACCTCCCTGTCGATGCAGTCACCCATCGGGTACACTTCATAGTCGGCAACTGCAGCGAACCCCTCTCCCCGGCAAACTCTCTCCTCCTACCTCACCTACAGATAGCCCCACTTGGATCCCCTGCCCCTACGCCTCCCTCAAGGCTAGGTGCCGTGAGGAACTCCTCACGTCTTGGCGCCTCCTTTCGCCCCCTCCCCCATATTACCTCTACCGCCCCTCTCTCCGCCCACACCCCTTCATGGGCTTGGGTCGTTTCCTCTCTGGTTGGCTCCACCTGATGCGCGGCAGCAAAAGCTACCTTGCTGCCCACCCCTCCTGGCATGACGAGAACCCCTCCCCCCTCTGTCCTTGGTGTGAGGATGGGGATGAAACGTTCGAGCACGCTCTCCTACCCTGTTCAGTCAAGTCTGCCGCCCGACGTCGCCACCTCCAGGGGACTACGGATATCGGACCTGACTCTCCTCTCTGGACCACGATCCCGTCTCTTGTTGGCCTCGGTCGTTACCTCACCGCCACCAGAACTGGCTTCCCCCCTGACATGTACGCATACTATGCCCCCCTCCTGCCCTCTTTATCCCCCTCTCCTTTCCATCCTGCCTCGCCTCGGTAGTCGTTGGCTGGGTCGCCAAATGGTCTAAGTGGTGGAAGGTTTCCTGTTTGATTTCATTGCTCTAGGGTTTTGATTTGTTTCCGTTATGATGCTAGTTAGTTAGTAGTTTTCCTTTATAAGTCCTGTGTAGGCAATGCGTCGGTTATTGGATGCCTTCTGAGGAACTGGTCTCGGTTGTTTCTTTTGTTAGTTGTTTGATTTTGGGTTTTGTTTCTGCCATAGCTAGCGCTGCACGCATGTTCTTGTACCTTAACCAAACAATGAATTTATGATATAAAAAAAAAAAAAAAAAAGGTCGTGCAGAGAGCCCATGCTTCGTCGTCCCTATTTTCCTCCCGCATAGTTTTACAACACCACGTCAAACTATCGTGACCCCCTTCTCCCCTCTGCCCCCATGATGGCTCTTAGCCTAGGGGTACGGTTAACAGCTGTATCCTCTCCTGCCTTGGTTTCGCTTGCGTCTTGTCTGCTTGATGGGGGAGTTATCTGGGCTTGCCCAGTAGTCCTGTCTTGCTAATACGGGCTCGCTTGGCTTTGGCACGGTCAGCTTCTCCTCTTCTCTTCTGGTCGGCTCTGGCAGTGGTGGACGTCTTTCTTTCCACTGGCATGATCCCCGCTGGAGAACGTTTTGGCTAGTAACTTCGGGGTCTGTCTCGTAGTGAGATATGACGATACCCTCCCAGTTGCTCAGTTCAAGTCTATGTCGCCTTCATATCCTCCCCACTTCCTACTCCTTACGACTGCCGGTGAGATCCTTTCCACTAAGTGAGGCTATCTCGCGGAGAACAGGGGACTATATGAGAGACACGGTAATACGGCAATGGTTCGGTTTTTTGGTTCGGGTTTTCCGGGGACCTTGTCCCCACCTCTACTTTCCACTTTAATTGCATCCGCTCACACCCTAATGCCCTCCTTCCTTAGGCTGGCACCCTACTACCGCATCCACTCTTTGGGCCCCGTACTGAGGGCTCGAATCTCGGCTGGCGTGCCATGGTATTGCACTACCTCTGTGGCTCCGCTGGCTGGGGGCACTCAGCCTTCGGGCTCTTTGTCGGCCTCCTACTTCGGCAACCTTTTCTGTCGCTGTTGAGGGTTTTGTTATTTACATGCGCCACTTTGGCAGTTTGTTGGACAGGCGTTACTTTCGTTTTGTTTGTAGTTTATGGGAGGAGTTTTTCCTTATGCTTTCCTGCCTAGCTTGTTGGGTTTTCTTTCAATTGGATATGTGTAGTTGGTAGGAGGGGGGCTTTTCGGGCGAGGAATCCCCAGGTGGATTGGCTTCTAGGCAAAACCACTTTCGCTTTCAAGTCGCGGAGTCTGCGGACTGGGCACCCGAGTTGGCTTGCCTTGGGGTGTGTGCGGTTGGGCCCATACTAGAGGGTCTTGGAGGTACGGGTTTTCTGTTGGTCTAGGTTGGGACGCGTGGGTTTTGGTTTTGTTTCCCCCATAGCTAGCACTGCATGCGAGTTCTTGTACCGTTAAACAATGAATATATGATATATAAAAAAAAATAAAAAAAATCGTCTTGGGGAGAGCCATCGACTGTCTCTGCTACACCTCCAGTGATTGAAATCTCAACACCACAGGAATTCTCACCACTTTTCGCATCTGGTCCTACCCCTAAAGCGGGGACCAGACCATCGCTTTTCATCCTTCCGCTACGGTGCACCCCCTCTCCTGTCTTTCCACTTGTGGTCTATCCTCTTGAGCGCATCCTTCCTCCTCTCAGACATCTCGAGATGTTGGTTTCACCCCTTCCCTGCTTTTACTGTAGCCTCGCTTAGTATCTGCACGGTTGGGCGGCTCCTGTTCCCTACAATGGACGACTGGGAGTACGGTTTGCGGTACGCGATTACGATGGATTCCCTCTGCTTTTCTCTGGTCAGTTCGGGTTAGTGCCTCTACTAGGTCTGGGCTTTATTCCGCTAGTAGGTACAGGTCAGTCCCACAGTCGGGGTTTGGTAGTTGGTCTTCTCAATAGGCTACGGTTAATTTCCCCACTCCCCTCCTCTCTGCCCTCTATGGGTGCTCTGGCACCCTTGGGTGTTGGGGATCATAGGGGAGTACCTACTTAGGACACAAACACGTATCCGATAGTTAGTTCGGCATCTGGGTCTTCCCCTCCTTTCTCCTCTCCTCGGCTCGGTCGGCTGGTACCCTACTGCCCCTCCCTCATGTCTGGCTGGCACCCTATTGTCCCTATCTTAAGCTAGCACATTACTGCTCCCCTAGCTGGCACCTTACTACTTCCTCACTCCAGGGGGCTCGAGCCCATGCCCCCTTCCTTCGGCCAGTATTGCACTGCCTTGGGTTGGTTGGAATGTCTCCTCCTCACAATGGCTACTGTTGCTTGGCGGGGTTGTACTGTTGTCAGAGTTCCTGGCACTGGGGTGCCCAGCTCCTTTATTGTTACGGCTCTTTTTGGGTTAGCCTCCAGGTGGCAGGGTCTGCTATAGGCTTTCCTGGTGGGTATAGTTGGGGACTTTCTTTTGTGCCTTCGGGTCGGGATTTCCAGGGGGATTTTTCCTTGTAGCTTCTTGCTTGTCTGGGGTTGGGTTTATTCTAGGCTTGGCTTGGGGCGAGATGGGCAGTTGGCTCCATACCAGAGGCACTCAGGGCTCTAGGTTTTTACCTTAGACGGAGGTGGGATGCGTGCTTTTCGATTTTGTTTTTGCCATAGCGAGTGCTGCATGCAGGTTCTTGTACCGTAAACAATGAATATATAATATAAAACAAAAAAAAAGAAAAATTTGGTCTTGAGGAGAGTAAACTTATTGCGATTGGTAGGAGAGGAAACGGATATGATTGAGTGAGAGGTATCACTGGTAGAGGAGAGGTGGCCAGAGGTAGCAGAATTGTAGGAAATAATATTAATAGAGGGGAGTATAAGGTTTTCGAAAATCTTAAGAACTTGTGCTAAATGGTAGAGGTAAATTCTAGTTACAGTAAAGGAATATTAAATATTTCCTTTTATAATTGTTAGGAGTACCCAATTCCGATAGCTTAGGAGTACCCTAGGTAGGGTAACCTTATTCGAGTTTGAGAATCTTAGTCTCCAACACCTCACGCAGGCCCCCTTACGGGGTCCACGCGTCATCATACACGCAAACAGAGTTGCATCATGTGACTATTTGGTCACATAATTGAAGGTGTCAGAATAACATCATATATGTCGGTGCCATCTGTCTTACTGAACGCCGTTCACAGAATGTATAAGAGGGGACCTCTGGCAAGACCTGGGAAGTGGAACAAAGTCGATCCATCAACTACTAAGACAGTTGCAGGGCTTCAAAGATATGACATGTAAGACATGGGCCGGAAGTAATTGGAAGTTTTTGTACAAGGTTGTGATATGAATGTTAGAAGGTTCGAGACAAAGAACTAATGCATTCACATCTACCCTCCAATAGCTAGAAAGAGTCTAGAGCTCCTGCAAACACTACAAGAGAAGCTACCAAGCTCCAAAGAGTATGGTAACTATGATATATGGTGTACCGCAGTTGCGCGAAATATTACCAACACAACACAAAGGTCCACCCCCTCTACGTAGAACAACCAGGAGTTGCCGACAGAGGAATTATGAGAGTATTCAATATAATGACCGCTCCTCTACAAAGGGATAGTTATCAGAATGAATTCTATCTGTTAGTTGTCGAGTTATCAGAACTAGAAGTTATCCACTCCGGTATACAAAAAGAGGCAACTTCGCGTCAAGACTAATCATCTTGACAACAAAAAGGACCATTGGAGCCAACATAGTGTAAGGAGACTCCACTGAGTACTATTACAAGTAGCGAAACCTATACCCATATGGGTATCAAGAGACAATCGCAGTAGGGATGGCAGTAGACAAAGGTCTACCGAGAAGAGGTACCGGTAGTTAGGTACCTCAGTCAGGCATACTAGACCATACCAAAGGTACATAGGTACTAGTAAAGGTTGGGGGTTACCCTACTCTGAAGGGTAACCCAAGTAGTCAATTTGGGAGTTACCTTGAATTACTCGAAAGAGATTCCAGGTAGAGTTACCCTACCTTCGGACTAGGGCTACCGTGCCTTGGGCTATGTGTTATCCTGCTATGGAGTCAAGTTACCCTACCTTGAAAGTAACTTGTTATACAGGACTTTGGGGGAAGTTGCTAAATTGTTTGTGACGTGAGGCTACAGAGGGTGTTCAAATCTCAGGTTGTGCAGATCACTCCCGCACAACCAGTTGAGCTCCGAACAAGTTGTAACTTGGAGCTGTGGTTGCTAAACCCCCCTCCGGCCCCTTTATAAGTCCCTAGCATCATGGGCTACAGCCTGAAGAGTTCCTGTAAGACTAGCAAAAGTCTTTAAGTGAAGATATTGCCGTAGCTCCGTATCCGCTCATGCCGTCTGTCCTACCGTAAGCTATCCTGAGGATATGTGGAGGGGAAGAGGAGACCCTGGAGAATAGCCTCCAGGTGGCTTGGTGTAAAACGGAGTAAAACTGACAGAGAAATACGGTTTTGAAGTCAGGAGTAGTATGTGAGGTTACCGGAGACCTTTAGGCGAGGTAACCGAAGTCCGTTACCCCATAAGAGTAATATTATAGGAGAATCGTTAAGGACCCTCTGGCACTAGTGCGAGGTTGCGACAAGAGATACTTCTAGAAGGGTTGACTGTGGGTAGCGTCTATTGGTAATCAACCTATGAAGTGGTCTATTGGGAGAGCTATGAGGCTATCTTTCGGAATGATATAGAAACGAGTAAAATCAGATAGTTATTTAGGGCCTGCGAACACTTATACAAGACTAAGTGTATATGGGTAGAGAGTTCCAAAGATGGTATAGTATCCATACGGGCATGACAGCTCGCTACTGGTATGACCGCGATATGAAGAGTTTTTACTCCTGTAGTTGCATTAGAGATACAGCGGCTAAAACACTTCTATCGGGCAGATGTTAGAACACCACTGAGTGGTCTAGTTCACTACGGGGGATCATTGGTCCTATCCATAGAGGTTGGCTAGACAGCCCACGGGAGTTGGATACTTAGGAATGCAGAGTTGTGATAGGAGGTAACTGGCAGCGTACCAAACCTACTTAAGTATATGCGAGTTCTCCTCTACTGTGGCAATGAACTACCTCTAGAGATCAGGACTTAATTGAGAAAAGCTGTGGCTTAACGATATTAAGTTTTACTGTTTTGTTTTTTTAACTCTACTGTTGACTACCTTTATCTTTACTTTCAGAAAGAACATTTCAGTGTGGTCGCAATATTGGGATCCATCTTCTCAGAGGGAGCCCCTGTTACAGTATATTGTTAAGCGAAGACCTCGCTTAACTCTCCCTACTCTTGAGATTTTTGGTATTGACCACCTTGAATTGACATAGTTTGAGTACGAGTCACTGGTCTGGAACCAGAAGCATCTGGTGGAAATCACTATGTCGAACCAAGTCGGTCACTTCGATCCTGCTGCGCTAGTAGCCCACCCGTCGCAACTGCAGTGTGAAGCATTTGCGGATACGAAAAGCCTTGGTTGGGCACGTATTGAACTTGTCCTTCATGCTACCCATATAGACCTTCCCGACAATGCCGAGGAAATTGTGGTACAAGACCCTACCGGGTTATTCGAATTGTTTACACAGCAAAAGCTGGCGGTTCCGGTAGCCCCAGTTAGGTAAGGTCAAGGGTTTAGTCCTCTGGAATTTTCCAGGGAAGTCATGGAACCCTATATCCTTCTTGAAGTTACGAAGCAGATGAAGGAAGCTCAAAGCGAGATGAATTACTGGAATGAGCAGGAGTAGACTAAGTTTAATATAGAGATGGTTACGGTGGCTATGGAGTGGATGCGGAAATAACAGAAGTTGTTTATACGGCAAATTCATGACACACGTGTACTAGCCAAGTGGATAACGTCGTTGGAAGAGGCTGCCCGTATCAGGCATCAGATTGATCCTGACAATGACACGATCATGACAGTGGCACCTCCGATGGAGAAGCATCCCATGGTCAACTTTGCTTAGACCCTAACCGCTATGTTGACCAACCCCTCATATCAGGCATACTTGACTTAATTAGGAGTCCAGATAGCGGGTCAACAGCCACAAGCTCTAGTCGCTTCTTGTCATTCCCCCTTCCACGTCTAGCTTGAAGAAGCACTGGCCCTGGTATCTTAACAGAGAAACTGACGGACTCCTAGCCCTGCTATGGGATCTCGTCCAAGGGATAGTGGTCATAGGGTGGATAAGTCCAGAGTCCCTCCTCCACCTCCATAACCTGGCCGAGATCAGGTAGACTAGACCGGAGTTACTGAGACCCTGATACTCTCTACCAATGTCTAAGTGCCAGACTGACCTTAGCAGGCGGCTGTGAATACACCTCACCCAAAACCAGTGCAAGCTCTTGTTATCCGTGAACCTGCTCCCCTACCTCCTATCCATAATTTACCTGGTGCGCACAGGAAACCTGCTGATACAAATGTGTTTTTTGACAAACTTAGGCAAGAACATTATGATAAGTACGGAGGAGAATGGGGTATGTGGGATGCCCCGGAGAGAGAATGGGTCCGAAGGCCTTTGTCGCCGAGGGTTATGGCCTTCTGTTACACTGGTTGTACAGTCGTTGGAGTACCTCACTTTCCAAAGGCTGCACATGCACTCAACTGTCCTAACAATCAGTCGAGTCAGGAGTGCCAGAAGTCTGAGGAGGGAGGTTCGAAGATGAAAAAGTCCAAATATTCTTATTCTGGTTCACGTTTGCACGTGAGACCTCCGGCAATGCCGGATAGCTGTCTGGAATTCCAGCAGTTCGTTCAGGGTCGGTATGGGGTAACTCTGAGTTCTTCGGCAGCTATCTCATTACCGGACCCACCTCCAATGCCTTTGTCTCATTCGGGGGCAGTTTCCCAAGAGGACAGACAACAGGAAAGGAGGATTCCTTTGATGAGTATGATAGACCATCTGGAGGCCCTGGCAGAGATGCTGACGGCAGCGGAGATCAACTCGCGCCTGACAGAAACGTTGGTACTGGTAGGAACCCAGGTGATTCCGGTTCTTCCAGTAGCAGTAATGACGAAGATGCCAACTCCATACGCGATTTCTCAGACTTTCTAGGAAGGCGAAAACCTAACTTGAGAGAGAAGAAGAAGAAGCAGTATGACCGACATGCATGCAGATTGCTAAGAGCTTTCTTGCAAATGAGTGGGGTTTCTGGGGCTAGTCAGCCAACTGTTAATGTAGGCTCTGCAAGAGGTAGACCTAAGAAACCTGAAAAACTAGATGACGTAACTCCCTTTAAAGAAGATACAGCTGACACTCAGCGGTTCATTAGAAATGTGGAAATCAAGTTTGAATACTTCTGAGAATCAGTTACAGAAGATATGGATAAAATCAGCTTGGTTTTCCCTATTCTTCAAGGTACTGCCAAAACTTAGTACATAGGCCTACACCGGTATATCAGTGAGGACGGTACACGTCGGGTGGGTATGCCGTTTGACCCCAACCATGAGTTTGGCACATGGGAAGGATTCAGGAAATGGCTAACGGTAAGTTTCGGTGCCCATCTTGATCGGGACCTCACTTTAAGCGAGTGGATAAAGCTACAGATGAAGGCTGGTCAGGTTGACCAGTACTTAGACTTGGCAATCGATCTGATTGTCCAATTGGCTTATACGGATCCTACGATGATCAAAGATAAGATCCAGATGACAATGACATCCTAGTTACTGAATGTCTGGATACAAAAGACACCCCATCCTACCTATGTGTCTGAATATATGGACCTTCTGCGGAAGACAGGCCATGCCCTACAAGACAATATCACTTTCAGCGAGACCGTTACTAAAAGCTGAAGTGATAACCTGGGCAAGAGTGAGGAGAGGTTGTCAACCTCAAGGAAACAACCAAAACGGAAGGAAAAGGGTAGGCATAAGCCCAACCGTAGGTGCTACTTATCTTCCGCTGGTACATCCCAGATGCAAGGGAATTCTCAGTACTCTAATGCCCATTAGAATCTCCAGTCTACGCTTATCGAGAAGTGAAAAAAGGAGTCGTAGTGTATACAATGTGGAAATCCTGGTCTTTTTTGGCCGAAATGTTTCTCCATCGACCCTGTTGTTAGTTCAGCCAAAGGGGTTAAAGCAATAACCAAAAGGAAAAAGGCTAAAGATGCTGAAGTCAATGAAGCATCAAACAACAAACTTCATTGCATCGAAGCACCACCTTCAAAGAAGTTTTTGGAAATTTGAAAATCATCTCCCCAGATCATAGAGGTTGATATAGATGCTGAGGAATAGGTAAGTTCCTTTTCTAGCCACGAAATATCAAGACACTAACATGACTCTAGGAAGTTATGTGAAGGACTCCAAGAGTAAGCACACTCTGAGAAATCCTGCAGTGGATATAGACTGACCAGGCCTCTTAAACTTCTTGGCCACAGCGGTCTGCGAAGGAACAAGGCAGGTGGAGGATTTGTATCAGAATGGGAATTCTTTTTGGGTGTTTGTCTTGGTTTATTTCTCCTTTGTATTCTTATTATGCTACTGCGGGAATATGTTATTTCCTTACATTGATGGATTATTTCCTTAGTATTGGAAGTGAAATTGTTTTCTTTTATTAGACTAGTTCTTTTCACATCAAGCAGGCCTTAATTTGAGCAATAACATTTTGTTATCAAGTTTACCTCAGGAGGGTTCAGTACCCAAAATCATGCTGGCATGATAGTAAACACCCTAGCTATTGATATACCATGATTTGAAACCTTAACATCTTTGACCCGTTGTGGCCACTCTTGTGTCGAAAGGCAAGAGACTCCGTTACCATGTTTATAAAAGAAAACTCAAGACAGAAGGCGCGGCTTTCAAGCCCCCAAAAACATGTAAAGTCCATCCAAGTTTGAGTTAGACTAGAATGGCATTGTGGCGTGAGAGACAGTGCAGCGAACGCTGTGTTATTGTTGGATAGTGGCACTACTGGTGCAGTACTTAGCACAAGATGGCCTAAGGAAACACAAGTTTTGTGTGTTCGGAGAAGGGTTGCTGCTCCTACAAATGATGCTAGCGGGAATAAGATTCCCAACTCACGGCTTCATTATACTAAGACCCTTCAGATAGGTATTGGTGATCATGTCCATGATATAAGATTTAAACTAGCATACATCACCGATAAGAAGATTGATGGTTCTCTTCCAATGTCATGGCTCCATGAATATAATCCCGACATCGACTGTGAAATGCACGGCTTCACTTAGAGGTCTGTATTGTGTAGGACTAGATACCTTGTGGGCCAACGATGGTTAGAATTTATACCCAAAGAAGAGCTATTGGCAGAAGACCAAGCTCAGGTATACCTTCTTGGATATGCCCAGTTCACTGGGGAGGACAGGAAAGATATTGCCCCAAGTCTCCTCCCTGAATATAAGGACTATGGCGATATATTTAGCCAACAAAGGAGAGATGCGTTACCAGAGCACTCAGAGTATGATCATAAGATCGAGTTAATTCCTGACACCGCACCTTCCTTTGGTACTAGATAACCATTATCTGAAAACGAGCTCAAGATTCTAAGACAGTATCTTAATGAGATGCTAGCAATGCGAAAGATACGGAGATCCAGTTCCCCTGCCGCAGCTCCAATTCTCTTTGTATCCAAACTTGATAGATCATTGAGATTATATATTGATTACCGAGGCCTTAACAAGATTACGGTGAAGGATAAATATTCTTTACCATTAATGAATGAGCTGCGTGACAGACTTGGAAAAGCCACTGTCTTCACCAAGTTGGACTTGAAGAATGGCTATTATCACGTCCGAATGGCTGAAGGAAAAGAATGGAAGACAGCTTTCCCCTATTGTTATAGGCTGTATGAATATACGGTAATGCTGTTTGGGCTATGTAATGTCCCATCTACTTTCCAGAGTATGATAAATAAAATTCCTTATGATTTATTAGATGAAGAAGTCATCACCTATATAGATGACATCCTAATATACGCATAGACTATTGAAGAATATGTCTCACTCGTTAGGTGAGTTATGGAAAGACTACGTAAGGCTAAGCTTTGCATGAGCATTAAGAAATCTGCGTCTCATCAAAGAGAGGTCGAATTCTTGGGATACCATATATCCCACTGTGGTATTATGATGACCACGGAAAAGGTGAAGTCAATTGAAGTTTGGACTCCACAGAAGACATTTGTTGACGTTCAAAGCTTTTTGGGATTTGCAAACATCTACCGTCGGTTTACAGAAGGCTTTAGTAGGAGAACAAAGCCGTTAACTGAATAAACGAAGAAGGATGCCAAATGTGAATGGGGCGCAAGGCAAGATGAAGCCTTGGGTCACCAGAAAGCGATGTTTATCACAAGCCCCATTCTAGCCCACTTTGATCGGAAACCATTAACTAATTTGGAAACCGATTCTTGTGATTTTTCATGAGGTGCTATACTGTCGCAGTTATGTGATAACGGTAGTTGACATCATATAGCCTACTATAGTCGGAAGTTCTCGCCAGCAGAGATAAATTATGATGTGCATAATAAAGAGATGTCCGCAATTGTTGCTGCCTTCAAGGAATGGGATCATCTCTCACGCTTAGTATCAGATCAGATTACTATTTACACTAATCATAAGAATTTGGAGTAATTTAATAGTACGAAGATACAGAATCGCCGACAACATTGCGGGGTGGAATTCCTTCAACCATTTAATTTTAAGATTGTCTACCATGAAGAGCGGCTTAATGGAAAGGCTGATGCATTGTCAAGGCGTTCAGAGTACTATCCTGAAGGGGGGAGTAATTGTGAGACTTCGGGTCAGGAACAGATGTTTTTCCGTCCTGGACGGTATTTAGCTAGTCAGGAGCAGGACATCTTATGACCACAGTTGTTGCAACTGTGCCAAGGCTTTCAGTTGATGTCCGGAATGCTTGATGACATGTAGGTCGCGATAGCAAAGGACAATACTTATCAAAGTATTTACAAGTCCATTGTCTGAGTGGACAAGAAGGTTGACCCTAATTTCTCAGTAGAGAAGAACTTCCTCCTATATCAGAAGTGTTGGTACGTACCGCAGGATCACATGCTCCGCGCTCCCTATTTTCCTGATGATAACTTTCTCACGCATTCTCAACACTATCGTGTCTGGTGTGATCTCTCACCTTTGCACGTCTACCTCCCTCTAGCTTAGGCTGCAAGTCTCTGCTTCGCACTCCAATGTCTTACATTGGATCCGCCCATCCCTCCAAGGCAGCTCTGCTGTGCCCCACCACCCCGCGGTCTCCACGATCCCGACCCTTCTACAGTCTCTACAGCCTGTCCTAGGTGATACTTTCTCCTCCGTCCCCCCTCTCATCTCGTCCGAGCTTTGTGATCTCGGTAATGGCGAGGCCATCCTCATCCCCCTTCTGGTCGCAACCCTCAACGGACTTGTCACCACCAATGAACGAATCGATCTCCTTACCTCAAAGATCCAAGGACTCTCTGACGGTGTTTCTGCCGCTCAGGCCCACTCATGTTCCTCCCTAGCCCCTATCGAATCAGCTCTATATGACCTATCACAAAGGCTTTCCCAACCACCGCCCCCACGTGAGTAAGCCCCGGCGCTACCAGTTCCGCCCCCTACCCATAAGGGGAAAGAAGTGCCCCCCTCGGCCCCTCCTCCTCAGTCTAACGTGGCACAACTCCCAGCCATCCCACACCCCCAACAGGCCGCCTCCCACGTACCCCTTCATCAAGTTGGAGTGATTGTGGACTGGTATGACCTGGACACCCCCTGCTATGATACCGTTACTGGTAAAAACTACAGGAACTCTGAGGCCTAAGTGGTCAAATACTCCAACTCGTGGGAGGCTCAGACCTTCCGTGATAGCAAATACCCTCCCCTCTCGGAGTGGACCCCTGGCAACATGGATCCGACCTACCTATGCCCTCCTCGCCCATTCGCCCCGGCTGCCACCGCCAGAGCCAGAAGAGGACCAAGGGGCCCAAGCCGAAACCGCCTTCTGCTGCGCAAGTCGCATCAGGCATAATGGCTCCTCCACCTAAAGAGGCACCCATCCCACCAGCAGCGCAATGTCATTTCTTTGCCCCTCGTTCCTCTCCTGTCTCCCATCCTGAAGCCGAAAGAATTTCTGCGACCATCTCCAACATAGTTGCATCGGTTCTCCGAGAAGCCAACTGCCCCCTACCTCTCTCCCTCTCTGCCCGGGACAATGACAGAGGCTCTGTCACCCTCACCGTCCTTGACACCCACACTCCCACAACCTCTTACACCCCATACTACCAAGCTCTTACCAATCGCCTCAACTAATGCTCCCCGGTAGGCGATAATGCGTACCCGCCCTTCCGCCCTGCCCCCAAAGAGACCCAACTCACTATCCACTCCCTCCTCCTCGCGTACCTCCCAGAAGACCAAGCCGACCTCCTCTCTCTCCTCCAGGAGTCAGTCCGCAACGCCATGAGCGTTACCATCTGCTCCGCCCGCTACCTCAACCACGACCTGAAGTCCAGGATATCCAAGTCAGCTGCCTCCGTCGTCGGAACCATCGCTCCCGAGGACATCAATGCCATGGGAACCTCAATCCACCTCTTCTCTAGAACGCACTGAGTTGAACGTGCCTTCTCCTCTAACCGCTTCACCCAGTGCCGGAACTGCTGGAAGTTCGGACATCAGGCTCCTAGATGTAAGTTGGATCATGCGGTATGTCCAATCTGCTGCCTCTTGCACACACATTCGGCACACCACCTCTAGAATCCCACCTGCCCTAAAGAGGGTAACACCAAAGCGGTCGTCAACTGCTGCCCCTCCCCAACTGCTTCCTGCCCTAATTGTACGGAACCGCACTCCGCTACCGACCGAGACTGCCCGGAACGGCCAGTCCTGCTTGCCAAAGACCCCGCAGCCCCACCCCAGCTGTTTGCTGAATGGTCTACCCCGCTCCCGTCTGCGGGTTCAGATCACGTCCCTGCCTGTCTTTTGCTTTCCACACCTTTGTTACATGCTCCTTCCCCCTCCCCTGCATGGGCCAAGACCAACTGGTCTGCCCTCGGCGATGCCCTTAAGTTGTTTGTAGTTTCTCCTCCCCTCTCTCTCCCCACTTCTTCATCTGCCTCGACTTGGTTTGACAGAAATGTTGACCTTCTCCGCAGCAATCTCCTCCTCCACACTCCCCTCCACCGCCTATCCAGTCATTCCAAAGCCTGGTGGTCTCCCCTCCTCTCCTCTCTGAGGACGTCCTTTCACGCTTCTACTCGACAAACAAGCCAGGCCCCTACCGAGGGCTCCTGGGATAAGGTCCAGCGCACCCGCAATGCCTATTTCAAGGCCATCAAGCACGCTAAACGAGCGTACTGGGATGACTTCCTCTCCTCCGCTACCCCAAAGACTGTCTGGACTGCCCAATGCATCGCACTAGCACCCCCTCCTGACCGGTTTCCATCCTTTCCAGATGCAGATATACCATCCGAAGTCAACTCCGCCCTCTTGTCCCACTTCTTCCCACCTATGACCTCTGCTCCCCCCCATCCATCCTCCACCCTTTCAAAGATATCGACGTGCTCATGAAAGAGGAAATCTCAAAAGCACTTGCTTCGAGCTCTAGCTCATCTGCCACTGGTCCGGACCACATCCATTATTCGGTTTGGAAAAGAATTCATGCAACCAACCCGAAAATCCTTACCTCTCTTCTAGGACACCTCCTCCTCTATAGCTTCCGTCCACCCTCCCTCAAACAGGCTAACGGCATTGTGCTTGACAAACCTGGCAAAGCCTCCTACGACACACTGGCCTTCCGTATCATCGTCCTCCTCTAAACCCTGTCCAAGGTCGTGGAGCATGTGGTAGCTGTAAGGCTAGCTGCAATTGCTCAGGCCCTCGGACTCGTCCACCCCAATCAGTGTGGCTCTCTCTCCGGCATGGAGACCTTTGATGCCATTGCTACCCTTTCCCATGAGGTCCGCCTTGCACACAGTATGGGCCTCTGCTCCTCCACTCTGTTCCTCGACGTGAAAGGAGGCTTTGACAATATAGATTCGTCCACCTTATGCTGCAAATTAAGGGAAAAAGGAGTTCAACCCTACCTGGTTTCTTGAGTCCGCTCTTTCCTGCATGGCCGCTAATGCCGCCTCCTCTACCAAGGCTCCCCTAAGATCCTCACCCAGGTACAAGTCGGGACCCCTCAAGGATCACCCTTCTCCCCCCTTCTTTTCCTCATCTATGTTTCATCCCTCCATTTCCCGGTCCCCAATGGACTAATCCTCTCCTACGTTGACAATTTCGCTATCATTGTGGCCTCACCTTGCTACGGACGCAACGTCCAGAAGCTCCAAGCCGTGGTAACCTCCCTTACCTCGCAAGCTCGCCGCGTCGGTGTCGCCTTCTCCCTCCCTAAGACCGAACTCATGCACTGGAGGACCCCTTGGCAGCGGGGGCCCCCCTCTCCCCTCCGCGTCTCGGTGGCCTCGAACTCCTACAAGCCTACCCAGGTACTGCGATGGCTGGGCTACTGGCTTGAACCAGCGACTTCAGCGCTGGACAGGGCCACCTCCGCACACCTTACTAGGCGACTTGCCCTGACCGAGGCCTATTAGCCACAATCGACTGTCTCTCCCACCCTAGTAACGGCCTCGCCCCACATCTTTGCCACAGACTGTCCTCCTCCCTCATCCACCCTATCCTCCCCTATGGCTGTGACCTGCTCTCACACGGTGTCAAAATGCTCGACAAGCTCAGGGCTATCTGGCACAGAGTCCAGAGGTGGGTCACTAATTGCTTCTTCTCCACTAACATCGCTATCCTCTCTTGTGAGAGCTCCATCCCACCTATCGACCTCTTTATCAAACACCTCCAAAGCCTGGCTGCCATGAGACTGGTCTGCCTCCCTCCAGGAGTCAACCCCGCGATAGCATGCCTTGATCCCGCGGTCCCGACCACATCGCCATTCAGGGTACCGGACTCCCTCCGGCGTCCTGACTCCTTTCTAGGCCAACACCCATGGGCCTGCCCCAACTACACCCCCCTCAGGTAGTTCACCAAGCTGCCCTCTCCGCCAAACCGCCGCCACCTGCCCGTTGATGCGGTTGCTCACTGAGTCCATTTTATCATTGGCAACCGCCATGTCCCCCTCCCTCCTGCGAACTCCAACCTCCTGCCCTCTATGCCTCCCTTAAGACAAGATGCCATGAGGAACTCCTCTCCTCCTGGTGCCTCCTCTTGCCCCCCCTGCCTTACTACCAGTTCTCTATTATCCTGTCCCAGCATCCTTTCATGGGCATTGGCCACATCCTTTCTGGCCGTCTCCATCAGACGTGCTCGGGCAAGCGCTACCTGGCCGACCACCCATCCTGACATGGCCATAATCCCTCCCCCCTCTGTCCCTGGTGTGAAGAAGAAGACGAGACCTTTGAACACACTATCCTCCACAGTCCAACCAAGTCTGCCACCTGTCATCATCACCTCCCAGAGATTACTGAAATCGGACCTGACTCCACAATCTGGACCACGATCCCGGCCCTTATAGGCCTTGGGCGCTACCTCACCGCTACCAGAACTGGTTTTCCCCCCGACATGTACACAAACTATGCCCACCATCTGCCCTCTCAATCCCCTTCTCCTTCCCTTCTTGCCTCGCCTCGGTTGTCATTGGCTGGGTCACCAAATAGTCTAAGTGGTAGAAGGGTTCCTGTTTGATTTCAGTACTTGTTCGCCTGAGTTTTAGTTTATTTTCCTTACAATACTAATTAGTTAGTAGTTTTCCTTTATGAGTCCTGTGTAGGCAACGCGTCAGTTATTGGACGCCATTGGAGGAATCGGTTATGTTTTTTCTTTCGTCAGTTGTTTGATTTTGGGTTTTGTTTCTACTATAGCTAGCACTGCATGTATGTTCTTGTACCTTACACAAACAATTAATATATGATATAAAAAAAAAAGAAAAAAAAGAAAAGAAAAAAAAAGCGTACTGGAGGATCACACCGACTGTCTCTGCTACACCTCCCGTGATTGAAATCTTAATACCACAGGAATTCTCACGATCTTTCGCGTCTGGTCCTCCCCTTAGAGGGGGGACTAGGCCATCACCTTTTACCCTTCCACCATGGTGGAACTCCTCTCCTGCCTTCTCTCTTGAGGTCTACCCTCCTGAGATCCTCCCAACTCCTTCCTGGCATCTCTGCGTGCTGGGCCTCTCTCCTTCTCCGCTTTTGCTCTGGCCTCGCTTAGCATCAGCATGGTTGGACAGCTCCTTTTACCCTAGAACAGATAGCTGGGAATACAGTTTGGGGTACACGATTACGATGAATTCCTTCTGCTTTTCTCTGTTTGGTTCTGGTTAGTCCCTCTACTAGGTCCGTGTTTTATCCCACTAGTGGGTATGGGTCAGTCCCACGGTCGAAGGTTGGTGGTAGATCTTCTCAACAGGTTACGGTCGATTTCGCCAATCCCCTCCACTCCATGCTCTATGGGTACTCTGGCTCCCTTATGTGTTGGGGATCATAGGGGACCGCCTAGTTAAAACACGAACACGTTTCCGATAGTTGTTTCGGTATCTGGGTCTACTCCTCCTTCCTCCTATTCTCCGCTCGGTCGGCTGGTACCCTACTACCTCCTCTGCACACCTGGCTGGCATCCTACTTCTCCTATCCTAAGCTAGCATCTTACTGCTCCCCTTGCTAGCACCTTACTGCCATCCATTTCCTCATGGGGACCCGAGCCCTGACCTCGCACCAATAGTTAGTATTGTACTATCTCAGGCCCGTCGGCACCATCCCTTCCTCGTTGGCTACCGCGGCTTTACAGGGGCACTCCGTTGCCAGAGTTCCGGGCCCTGGTGTGCCCGGCTCCTGTTTTGTTTGGGGCTCCTTTTGGGTTAGCCTCCAGGCAGCCAGGTCTGCTCTGGGCGTTCCTGGTGGGTAAGAGATTGGTCTTTCTTTTGTACCTTCAGGCCGAGATTTCTGGGGGGATTTTTCCTTGGGCTTGGTGCTTTTCTTGTTTCGAGTTTCTCTTAGAACTGAGTTCACTCGTGTTGTAAGGATAGGCTTGATTCAGGGCGAGATGTGCGGTTGGCTTCATACCAGAGCGGCTTGAGGTTCTAGGTTTTGGCCTCAGATGGAGGAGGGGCGTGCGTGTTTACGGTTTTGTTTCCGCCATAGCTAGCGCTACATGCAAGTTCTTGTACCTAAATAATGAATATATGATATATAAAAAAAAAGAAAAAACGTACCGGAGGATCACACCGACCGTCTCCGCTACATCTCTAGTGATTGAAATCTCAACATCACAGGAACTATCACCACTTCTTCATGTCTGGTCCTCCCCCTATGGGGGGGACTAGGCCATCACTTTTTATCTTTCTGCCATGGTAGAACTCCTTTCCTGTCTTCCCACTTGAGGTCTACCCTCTTGAGCCCATCCTTCTTTCTTACCAACATCTCGAGATGTTGGTTTTCACCCCTTCCCCGCTTTTGCTGTATTCCTACTTAGCATCAGCACAGTTAGGCGGCTCCATTATCCCTACAACAGATGGCTGGGAATACTGTTTGCGGTACACGATTACGATGGATTCCTTCCACTCTTTCTTTGTTTGGTTCGGGTTAGTCCCTCTACCGGGTCCGGGTTTTATCCCACTGGTGGCTATGGGTCAGTCCCACGGTCGTGGGTTTAGTAGTTGGTTTTCTCAACAGGCTATGGTCGATTTCGCCACTTCCCTCCTCTCCGCCCTCTATGGGTTCTCTGGTTCCCTTGGTTGTTGGGGATCATAGGGGACCGCCTAGTCAAGACACGAACACTTATCCGATAGTTTTCTCAGCATCTGGGTCTACCCCTCCTTCTTCCACTTCTCGTTTGAGTCGACTGGTATCAGACTACCTCCTCTCCGCACCCGGCTGGCACCCTACTGCTCCTATTTTAAGCTAGCACGTTATTGCTCCCCTAGCTAGCACCTTACTGCCACTAGTTTCCTTGTGGGGGCCCCAGCCCTTGCCCCCCACCTCCGGTCAGTATTGCACTACCTCGGGCCGGTTGGCACCATCCCTTCCTCCTTGGCTACACCGGCTTAGTGGAGGGGCTCTATTGCCAGAGTTCCTCGCCCCGGGGCGCACTCCTACTTCATCTGTTTGGGGCTCTTTTTGGGTTAGCCTCTGCGCGGCCGGTTTTGCTATGGGCACTGCTGGTGGGTATAGTTTTGGCTTCTCTTTTGTGCCTTCCTGTCGAGATAACAGCGTGGATTTTTCCTTGGGCTTCCTGCTTTCCTTGTTTTAGGTTTCTCTTAGAACTGAGTTATCTTGTGTTGTAAGGATAGGCTTGATTCAGGGCGAAATGAGCAGTTGGCTCCGTACCAGAGGGGCTTGTAGTTCTCGGTTTTTGCCTCAGACGGGGGAAGGACGCGTGTGTTTACGGTTTTGTTTCAACCATAGCTAGCACTGCATGCGGGTTGTTGTACCTTAACAATGAATATATAATATATAAAAAATAATAAAAAAAAATAAACCGTACCTGAGGATCACACACTTCGTCGCTCCTATTTTCCTACCACATAGTCTGACTATACCACGGTCAACTATCGTGGTCCATCCTCCCCCCTCTGCTCTAGCAACGGCTTTTTGCCTAGCAGTACAGTTAACTATTCTACTCTCTCTCGCCTTTGCCTCGCCTGCCTCTTGCTTGCTTGATGGAGGAGTTATCTGTGTCCACTCAGTAGTCCTGTCTGGCTTTGGGGGGCTCGCGTACCTCTGACACGGTCAGCTTCCCCACTTTGTCTCCACTCTGCGCTGGCAGTTGTGGACGCCTTTCTCTCCACTTGCACGATCCCTGCAGGGGAACGCTTCAGCTAGTAACTTCGGGGTCTGTCTCGCGGTGAGACTGGTCATATTCCCCTAGTCGTTCGGTCCAAGTTGATGTCACCTTCCTACCCTCCCCCTCCTGCTCCCTACGACTGTGGGTGGGATCTCTTCCACTAATTGACCCTATCTCTCGGACAACAAGAGACTACATGAGAGACGCGGTAATACAACTACAGTTTGGGTTCTTACGGTCGGGTTTTCTGGGGACTTGGTCCCCACCTCCACTGTTCCCTTTGAACGCGTCAGCTTGCACACTACTGCCCTCCTTCCTTCAGCTGGTACTCAACTACTGCATCCACTCTTTGGGCCCCGCAGTAGGGCCTCGAATCTCGATTGGTGTGCCATGGTATTGCACTACCTCCATAGCTCATCTAGTTGGGGGCACTCAGCCTTGGGGCCCTTTGCTAGCCTCCTGCTTCGGCTCCATTTTTTAGTTGTCGTTGTGGGGTTTTGTTATTTACATTTGGCACTCTGGCAGTTTGGTGGGCAGGCTTTTCTTTCATTTTGTTTGTAGTTTGTGGGAGGAGTTTTTCCTTATGCTTTCCGGCATAGCTTGTTTGGTTTTCTTTCTGTTGGCTACGTGTAGTTAGTAGGAGGGGGGCTTTTCGGGCGAGGAATGACCTGGCGGGTTGGCTTCTAGCTGAGACCCCTTTCGGGTTCAAGTCGCGAAGTCTGCGGACTGGGAACCTGAGTTGGCATTCCTTGAGGTGTTTGTAGTCGGGCCCATACCACCGGATCTTAGAGTTATGGGTTTTCTCTTGGTCTAGGTTGGGATGCGTAGATTTTGGTTTTGTTTCCGCCATAGCTAGCACTGCGTGCGAGTTCTTGTACAATTAAATAATGAATATGTGATATAAAAAAAAAAAAAAAAATGTACCAAAGGATCAAGGACTAAAAGAACGGATCATGCAAGTGGAACATGATTCCTATCTAGCTGGACACTTCGGGACTTATAAGAAAATTGGCAAGGTTAGAGCCAACTTCTACTGGCCAAAGATGGAGGCCTACATTGAAGACTCTGTTCGGTCTTGTGATACTTGTCAAAGGGTAAAGACAGTGGGATATAAGAAGTTTGGGCTATTAGAACCTATTGATGTTCTTAGGAGGTCATGGAATGCAATATCAATGGACTTCATTGTGGCATTACCAGAATCCGAGAGTTTTACGAAGATCTGGGTCATTATTGATAGGTTCTCAAAAAAGGTGCATTTCATCTCCCTCGCTACAGAGGTACCTATCAAGGGACTTGTTCCTATATTTCTTACAGAGATCTGTAGACTGCATGGACTTCCACAATCAATTATCTCTGATCGGGGTACTCGATTCAGTTCCAAATTTTGTGTTATCTTAATGGAACTATGGGAGGTAGAACTCAATGTCTCAACAGCGTTCCATCCTGAGACCGATGGTCAGACTGAGCGGGTGAACCAGACACTGGAACAATACCTAAGGAGTTAGTGTACCTACCAGTAGGATGATTGTATTTCACTACTACCGTTAGTGGAGTATGCCTACAATACATCCACCTCTGAGTCTACCAGGTCATCATCTTTTGACATTAACTATGGATTCTCTCTGTGGACAAACTGCTCTGGAATTGTTCCTGACAATAAGGGAATTCATCCAAGTACTGAGTGGTGGGTAAAGTACTGGGAAGGTACATGGCAAGACATACGGGAAACACTACAAGGTGCTCAAGAAAGTAAATGCAAATGGCATGACAAGAAACGATCACCATCTCCGGAATATGCCACGGTGGAAGATGTTGAAGAGGGCAGAGCTGTCAAGGCTGATCGGGTAGTACTAAATCGCAAGAATAACCATACTAAGAGCCCTATGGAGAAACTAGACCACCGAATATTTGGTCACTTTGTGGTCAAGTGGCGTGCTGGTACTAGGGCATATGAACTCCGGTTGCCTGTCTGTTGGTCTATCAACCCGGTATTCAAATTTGGGTTATTAGAGCCCTACCGAGAAGATCACACAGGGAGAAGGGTAAAAGATATCCCCATCCCTGACATGGTAGAAGACGAGCCAAGTTATGTTATCTTGGGAGTGTTAGACAGCCGGTGGTATGGAGGTTTTAAACAGAAATTCCCACATCGGTTCGTTTAGTACCTAATATCGTGTGAAGGCCATGGACCTGAAAAAAATTCTTTGGAGCTGTTTGAGATATTAGAAGGAACTGGCATGTGAGCCTCAAGTGATTTCCACGAAAGGTATCAATCTAAAGCTAGGGACCATAGGGTTGTAGAGGTACCGATTGGCGGAAATAAAAGATGTCGTTAGATCTACTCCAGTCGAGCCTTATAAAGGAGGAGAGTGATGTAATGAGACTTGACAGAGTACTATTACAAGTAGCCAAACCTATATTCATACTGGTGTTAAGAGACTAGCATAGTAGAGATGGTGGTAGACTAAGGTCTACCGAGTAGAGGTACCAGTGGTTAGGTACCTCAGTCGGGCATACTAGACCATACCAAAGATACAGAGGTACTAGTAAAGGTTGGAGGTTACCCAACTCTGTAGAGTAACCCAAGTAGTCAATTTGGGAGTTACCCTGAATTACACGACATAGAGTCTAGGTAGTATTACCCTACCTTCAGACTAGGACTACTGTACCTTGGACTATGTATTATCCTGCTATGGGGTCAAGTTACCCTACCTTGAAAGTAACTTGTTATGCAGGCCTTCAGGGGAACCTACTAGGTTGTTTGTCACACGAAACTGGATAGGGTGTTCAAATCTCAGGTTTTGCGGATCACTCCCACACAACTAGTTGAGCTCCGAACAATCTGTAACCTGGAGGTGTGGTTGCTAACCCCTCCCTCCGGCCCCGTTGTAAGTGCCTAGTGTCATGGGATACCGCCTGAAGAGTGGCTGTAAGTCTAGCAAAAGGCTAAAAGTGGAGACGTTGCCATACCTCCGTATGCGCCCACGCTGTCCGGCCGACCAGAGCCTGTCCGCAGGATATATGAGGGGGAAGAGGAGAACCTGCAGAATAGCCTCCAAGTGATGTGGTGTAAAACGGACTAAAACCGACGGGGTAATACTGCTTTGAAGTTAGGAGTGGTATGTGAGGTTACCGGAGGCCTGTAGGCGAGGTAACCGAAGTCCGTTGCTTCAAAAGAGTAATGGTATTGGAGAATGGTTAAGGACCCTAAGACACTAGTCTGAGGTCACGATAAGACCTACTTCTAGGAGGGTTGACTGTGGGTAGCGCCTATTGATAGTCAACCTCCGGAGTGGTCTATAGGGGAAGCTACGTGGCTATCTTCCTGAATGATATAGAAATGAGGAGAACTGGATAAATATTCACGGGCTGCAAACGCTTGCACAAGACTAAGTGTATATGGGTAGAGAGTTCCAAAGATGTTATAGTATCTGTACTGGTATGATAGCTCGCTAATGGCATGACTGCGATATGAAGAGTTTTTACTCCTGCGGTTGCATTGGAGGTTCAGCGGCTAAAACACATCTATCGGGCAGATATTAGAATACCATGGAGTGTTCTAGTTCGCTACGGGAAATCTTTGGTCCAACCTGTAGAGGCTAGCTGGACAGCCCATGGGAGTTGGGTGCTTGCGAAAGCAAAGTAGTGATGGGGAGTAACTGGCCGTATACCAAACCTACTTAAGTATATGCGAGTTCTCCTCAACTCTGGCAATCAACTACCTCTTGCGATCAGGACTTAATTGAGAAAAGCAGTGGCTTAACGATATTAAGTTTTACGCTTTTGTTTTTTCAACACTACTGTTAATTACCTTAATCTTTACTTTCTGAAATAATATTTCTGTGTGGTTGCAACCTTGGGATCCATCTTCCCAGTGCGAGTCCCCATTACTCATAGTTTGACTTGCGAACTCGGCTACAGGTCTAAAGACTCTAAAGATCAGATCATTACTACTGGTGACAAGGATGTCTTTTGGAAAGAAAATAGTAATTGCCGAAGAGGGTCTGATGGTTTTCACACTCTCCCAGTGTTCGTACCTTTATAGAGTACAAGACGTTGTGAGTTAGATTTAAAGAGGTACATATTTTGTATGTTAGATAGATGTAGTCCGCAAACCCTCAGACGCGAGATATAAATATCGTAGTGCCTCCCAAGCTTCAGACATCATCAAGCAACAGAGAAGAGACCTTAACAATATAATCTCTTTCTTACGATTCTATTCTGCTTTCTTGCGCTCTTAGTAGTCATAAATCAAACGAGTTCCTTCCGAGCCTTCCTAGAAAAATCTCCCTCTATACGAAAGAATCTTGATTGGCCTAGACAACCCTAAGACTATACTGGGTGTTTCCGCCTAACACTAAAGGTGGTATGATGGGTGTTGAAATTTGTTTTCTATATTAAGTTTTAATATATTTAATGGTAAACATTTTATTTGCACTCACTTGGCTATTTTTTGGTTGATACCTGTACACTGTAGACATTACAACAGCTGGGTCATATTTACCTTAATCTCATAAATATTGCATTGAATATTAGTCGGAAACTTATGTCTTATTTTCTTATCTGGTTAAAGGATAAAATTGGGTTTTTCTTTATCTGTTATACATGGTTATGCATGGTGATTGCATATTAAATTTGTGATATTTCATTAATATTTCCTGCAAACAATCTTAGATTTATGTACAGTTTTAGGATTTTTCTTGGCAGGTTTTCAGGGTCAATCACATTCGCACTTCTGTTTCTCTAGTGAGAAATACATTCTTAGTTATGTTTTTCCCAATTCTATTTCCTTTACTATGAGTTGGCGTACTTCTGTATAGATAGGAGCTACTACCCAGAAACCTCGCTTAGAAGAAAATAAGAAAGAAAATCTCTTTTTTTTTTTTTTTTTTTTTTTTTATCATATATTTGTTGTTTAAGGTACAAGAACGTGCATGCAGCGCTAGCTATGGCAAAAACAAAACCTGTAAACACGCGTGTCCCTCCTCCGTCAGAGGCAAAAACCAAGAATCCCAAGCCCCTCTGGTATGGAGCCAACTGCACATCTTGCCCCGAATCAAGCCCCCCTTACAACCCAGATGAACTAAGCTCCAAGAGAAACCCAAAACAGGAAAAGCAGGAAGTCCAATGAAAAATCCCCCCAGAAATCTCAGCCCGAAGGCACAAAGGAAAACCAAACCAATACCCACCAAACCAAGCCCATAGCATGGCCGGCCGCTAAAAAGCTAAACCTAGATCGGGCCCAAGAATGGACCAGGTGCACCCAGTAATTGCGCGACCCCCACAGAGGAGAGAAACTTGACTAGGATGGAACTCGACCGACTGGAGACAGTGCAATACCAATCGGAGGGAGATGAGCCAGGGCTGAGGCCTCCCAGAGAGAGGTAGCAGTAAGGTGCAAGCTCAAGGGAGCAGTAGGGTGCTAGCTGGAAGAGGTGGTAGTAGGGTACCAGCCGGAGGGCAGTAAGGTGCCAGCTGGGGGAGCAGTAGGGTACTAGCCGAAAAGAATGGCAGTAGGATGCCGGCCAAGGAGGGGGGCAGTAGGATACCAGCCGAACGAACCGAGGGAGGCAGCGGCAGGGGTAGACCCAGATACCGAAACAACTATCGGAAACGTATTCGTGTCATAACTAGGCGGTCTCCATTATCCCCGGTGCCCACAATAGACAAAGCCACCATCAAAGGGCAGAGAGGAGGAGAGAGGCGAATTGGACCGTAGCCTGTTGAGAAAACCAACCACCAACTCCGGACCGTGGGACTAACACGTACCCACCAGCCGGACAAAACCCGGACCCAGCAGACAGACTGACCCGAACCGACCAGAGGAATGGAGAGGGAATCCAATGTAATCGCGTACCGCAAACCGTATTCCCAGCCGTCTGTTGAATGGAATAAAGGAGGAACCCAACCGTGCTGATGCTAAGCGAGGCTAAAGCAAAAGCGGGGAAGGAGAGAAACCCAGCGACGAGGACGCCAGGAAGGAGTAAGGAGTGGTCTCATGAGGGTAGACCTCAAGAGAGAAAGTAGGAGAGAAGTTTTGCCGTTGCAAAAAGATAAAAGATGATGGCCTAGTCCACCCCGGAGGGGGAGGACCAGACGCGAAAAGTGGTGAGAATTCCTTGGTGTTGAGATTTGAATCACCGGAGGTATAGCGGAGACGGTCGTTGGAAAGAAAATCTCTATTAATCTACCTTCAAACCGTACTACTACTCACGAAATATACTTGTGATATCATCTTAATATCGCATAGTTTATTCAAGATAGCTACAATCGCTTCTCTAAAGTTACAATTGCAAGCAGGTTATGAGCCTGCGGCTCCTCTTGATCTATTAGATAAACACTCATACATTTTACCTCCTACCGTGAAATTGAACAAGAATATCAGGGTAAAACAAAAATTCTTTGTCTCATAAAATTTCGCAACAACAGGTCTCGGCAAAGGTCTCAGCAAAGGAGAATCTTGGCACTTGTCGGAAAGCTTTGAGAGCACGCCTTTATCTGGGACTTTAACGCACTCTTCCTCTGTCTCCTCTTCTTTCCTGCGAGGCTCTCATCTTTACCTACTCCTCTACTACTTCTTTGTCGAACTGGCTCTTTTTTACATCTAACTCCTACTTCATTCTCCTTCGCTTTGTGTAAAGAGGAATCCTTCTTTGAGTAGGATCTAGTGACTTTAGAGTCACTGTATTAAGGCTACCAGTTCAGTTAAGTTAGTTGGTAAGTTTAAGGGGCTTTGTAGTCTTGTACAAAACTGGCATTTTTCTGACTTAGAAATTATTTCAAATGGCTGAGGCATCTACAGCTGCAAACATCCCGATACCTCCTGATCATCCCACAACACCCCTACAGTACAAGACTCAGCTTTCCTCTCAACGACACACTCAGCTCTATTCCAAAGCTGAATGGACTGGAGTATTATTATATATGGTAAGACATTTCAGAATATGTTCCCAACCTCTTTAACAGTTGAAGAATTGTTACAGATGAAGAGGTCATATATGAAGAGGTAATCAGAGATGATAGAACTCCTAACAATCCAAGGGTTTTAGATGAATTTTGTGATGACTACCAATATGCTTCCGCATAGTTCCTCAAAACTATTGATCCACAAGGACTAATCTTGTTGGCCACCCACAAGACTCCTTCCGCAATCTGGATGGCATTTCAGGACAAATTCCTTAGAGATAACACCTTCTCCTTCTCCAACCAACTCAACGCTCTCGTTGATAATAAGTATGATATGTTTGAACCTATCGCCAATCACATTAATAAATTTGATACCTTATGGAATCAATTACAACACCGTTGTTCCAATGTTACTGCCAATGATCAGTATGCTCTTCCTTTTACTTTCCTGACAGTTTTTGAATTACCAGAAGTAAGAGCAGCTGTTCTCCTCTACTCCCTCCCTGAATCAATGAATAATACCATTGATAACCTGCAATCTACGGAGCACCTTGCCTACAACCATATGTAGAACAGATTGTTGGATCATGAAATCTCGGTTAGGCTCAAAGGTGACAGGGCATATAAAGCTGGGGATGTCAAAGGAAAAGAAAGGGAAGCACCATCTTGGAAACCAGCCACATTGGCCATCTCAAAAGAATGTACCTATTGCAGGAAGCATTAATGCACTGCACGCTGTAAAGGACAACTCTGAAGTTAACATCATGAGCTGAACTTGAAGGCCGACAACCAAAAGCAGAAGAAAAGAAAAGTAAATAACAACACTAAGATCGAAAAGGAAGAGATATATGAACCAGTCCGTACCTCTACATCCCTCTACTCAGTTCCAAGAACTTCTCGCCCAGACAACTGGGTAATCGATACAGGTGCAAACTGACACATGACAAGAAACTTAGAGGTTCTTATAGACTTCAAACCAGAAAATGGAACTCTTAAGTTGGGCGATCACTTGGTAATAGAGTCTTGTTTCCGTGGATCAGTTATAATAATGGCCAAAACATCAAATAGTCATATCAAACTTGTCATCCATCAAGGTATTCTTTAGGTTCCTGAGTTCAGTCGAAGTAATTTGCTTTCATGATGTGCTATTGTTTCTTTAGGAAAAGGCTTTTCTTTACTAAGTTTTGGGAAAGATATGTATATTTCTAGGAAAGATAATGAAGAACTTTTATGGGAAAAATTAAAAGGATAGGATTATGTTGTACAAGAGCAAAAATAGAAGGCAAATAAAATGAACTACTAATAATGGCATGATGCCCTCGGTCATCCCTCACCTTTATACCTCAAAAGCAGCAACTACTCTGACAATCCTGACATACCCTGTATTCCTAACTACAGGTACTTTAAAACCTGCATTACCTCCAAGTGCACCAAACACTAGCCTGCACCTAAAGATAAACGATGTAGTAGACCTTTTAAACTAATCCATTTAGACCTTAGTGGAATGTTCTCTAACCAATCGTTCCACAAATCTTGGTACTACATTACCTTTATCAATAATCATACTAGCTATATTTGGATTTATCCTCTCAAAGCCAAATCAGACACAGTTACTATGTTTATCAAGTTCATCAACGAAAGGCAAACCCAAGATAATGCAACCATAAACCAATTCTGAACGCATGGAGGAGGTGAATACGTTGACAGTAATATGATAACCCTCTTCAATAAGTATGGAATTGTACATGATAAAACTCCTCCTTATTCTCATGAATCGAATGGCATTGCGGAATGATTTTACCATACTATTTTCACAGCTACCTGTTTGATGCTTAAAGACTTGCCACCAGAACTCTAGGCAGAGGCAGCCTCCATTGCAGTCTATTTTTGGAAATGACTGTCTAACTAATTCATAGGTAATTCAAGGACCTATGAATCTATCTACAACAAAAGACTGTGGATAAAGCACTTATGCCCATATGGGACCTAATACTTTGTCCACATACCTGAGGTAACATGACTACCAGGAACTAAGTTACAGCCCAGGGTGATCAAAGGCTATCTTGTTAGATACTACACTTCCGACAACATATGGTGGATATATTTCCTTTCGCAAGGTCAGATTTCAGATCTTGAAACGTACTATGGCTGATGATAGTGTTTCAATGACATTAGTAGTAACCTTTGGCGTTTGAAAAACATCTTTTAGTTTTACATAGTATAGTGCAAACAAAGATTATTTATGGATGAAATGAATAGAAGTAGATACTTGATATCTACACTAGATTCAAGTTAGAAGTGTTTGATGATTAGGGAGTGTGGTGGATTTCTTTTCCTCTTTTGAAATTTCAGTATTCTTTGCATTCACCAGCACATGTGTTTTTCACGAACTCTCTCTCCATAAAGATCGTTCTCTTTGTCCTTCATTTCACTCATTATTCTCATAGTCATAGGTGTCTCTCCATTCTCTAAGACTCTATTAATCTACTCTTTTGTCTATTAGTCTCGATTGTTGCTCCACGATAGAAATGAATATACCAGTAACTCAATCGTTACCCTATATAGTTCACAGGTTATGATCCCAGGTTTGGCGCCGTAAACCCACTAAACCAACTGCATACAAACTCTACAAAAAGACTTCTCTCTCTTCTTTCCTATCGTATTCTACACTTTGTCAGAAACACCTCATAGGATTAAATCTATCCGAATCCCACTAATTGACAAACCTTGTGGAGCCACGAACTACCACAGAGTGTGCTTCATGGCAATCATGTTGTAATGAGACTCCACCGAGTACTATTACAAGTAGCCAAACCTATACCCATACCGGTATCAAGAGACTACCGTGGTAGGGATGGCGGTAGACTTAGGTCTACCGAGTGGAGGTACCGGTGGTTAGGTACCTCAGTCGGGCATACTAGACCATACCTAAGGTACATAGGTACTAGTAAAGGTTGGGGCTTACCATACTCTGTAGGGTAACCCAAGTAGTCAATTTGGAAGTTACCCTGAATTACTCGACGGAGAGTCTAGGTAGAGTTACCCTACCTTCGGACTCGGGTTACCCTGCCTTAGAATATGAGTTACCCTGCTATGGGGTCAAGTTACCCCATCTGGAAAGTAACTTGTTACACAGGACTTTGGGGGAAGTTACTAGATTGTTTGTCACGAGAAACTAGATAGGGTGTTCGATTCTCAGGTTTGGCTGATCACTCCCACACAACCAGTTCAGCTCCGAACAGGCTGTAACCTGGAGGTGTGGTTACTAACACCCCCCGCTGGCCCCGTTATAAGTCCCTAGTATCATGGGCTACAGACTAAAGAGTTGCTGTAAGTCTAGCAAAAGTCTCCAAGTAGAGATATTGCCGTAACTACATACGCGATGACGCCGTCCGTCCTACCGGGGGCTGTCCGCGGGATATATGATTGGGGAGAGGAGAACCTGGAGAATAGTCCCCAAGTGGCTTCATGTAAAACGGACCAAAACTGAAGGAATAATACAGCTTTGAAGTCAGGAGTAGTATGTGAGTTTACTGGAGGCCAATAGGCAAGGTAACCGAAGTCAGTTGCCCCAAAAGAGTATTAGTATTGGAGAATCGTTAAGGACTCTGAGACACTAGTTCGAGGTCACGATAAGCCCTACTTCTAGGAGGGTTGACTATGGGTAGTGCATATTGGTAGTCTACCTCCGGAGTGGTCCAACGGGGAAGCTATGTGGCTATCTTCCGGAATGATATAGAAATGAGTAGAACTGGATAGATGTTCCGGAGCTGGGAATGCTTGCAGAAGACTAAGTGTATATGGGTAGAGAGTTCCATAGTTGGTATAGTATCCCCACAGGCATGACAGCTCGCCACTGGCATGACCGTGATATGAAGAGTTTTTACACTTGCGGTTGCATTGGAGATGCAGTGGCTAAAACACTTCTATCGGGCAGATGTTAGAACACCACCGAGTGGTCTAGCTCGCTACGGGAGATCTTTAGTCCGACCCATAGAGGTTGGCTAGACAGCTCACGAGAGTTTGGTGCTCACGAATGTAGAGGCGTGATAGGAAGTAACTACCAGCATACAAAACCTACTTAAATATATGCGAGTTCTCTTCTACTCTGGCAATCAACGACCTCTTGAGATCAGGACTTAATTGAATAAAGCTGTGGCTTAATGATATTAAGTTTTACTGTTTATTTTTTCAACTCTACTGTCGATTATCTTTATCTTTACTTCTAAAAGAATACTTTGGTGCGGTTGCAAACTCGGGATCCATCTTCCCAGAGGGAGCCCACATTACACATGTTTTTTGATATCATGGGTGTTTGTGATGTTGTTGGAGGTAAAACAGCTCAACCCACGGATCCCATTAGTTTTACTCCTTGAATGCGGTCCTCACAGATGGTGCAAGGCATTTTCCTGTTAAATGTCGACAAAGTATTAATGCTGTTGATCTCCTCCGCTCCCGATGTGACCACTGCCTAGTCTGGATTGGAGGAAATATGGAATTGCAAACCTACCACGACTCTTCACTCTCTGATGTAAACATTTCTTACCCTCCGTTATATGAAAAAGCGTGAAATTGCCTCGCATATTGAGCCATTTAATGAACTCTCGGACCGACTCCTTCAGAGAGCCCGAGTGATAGCAGCTTCTGCTACCTACTCATCGTCAAGTATAACAAGTATATCTCGATCTTAGACTATGAAACTCTTGACTTACTACTACTTCCTCTCACGTCCTTCCTAATTGCTAAAGGTGCCTGCATTATCACCTCCATTCCAACATAGTTTGATAAGATTGTCGACAATCTGAGGTCCACGGAAACTGTCACCTATAACGATATTTGCAATAGGCTTTTAGACCTTTACCCATCGACCTTACAGTCGCTTTCCATAATACTGCCTTTGTTACAGCCGAGGGAAGAAAGGATGGAAACTGAGAAAGCAATGACTATTGCAAGGAAGGTATACTCTGTGGTTATTGTAAATGAAAAGGCTTTAAGGGAGTAGGATATTTAGAATTAGAATGCCATCTGAAGAAAAAAGAAAAATATGCTACAGCAGTCACTCATCATACTTGCCAATCTGATCACAGGCATTTCAATGACTATTCCTTTCCAACAACGCAATCTGGATTGCCCCCAGATGCATGGATTCTCGACTGTAGAGCAAGTATTTACATGACTGATAACTTGGATCTGCTCGTAAACACTAAACCAATTAATACCTCCCTCACAACTGGAAATAGAGAAGAAGTTCATACCACACCCATCAGTACAGCTACTCTGAATACTTCCCTTCATGAGGGTTCAATGAATAGAATCACACTATGTGATGCATTGTATATCTTCCAACTCTATTTTTCGTTAATCTCATGGTATAAGATGGCAGAAGCTGGAGCTGAAAAGGTGGGAGATATAAGAGGTACCAAGATCTACAAGGATGGAAACCTCGCAGTAGAAACTGTCTACTATGGATTACTAGAAATCGTACGATTGAAAACTGAGACACCTACTATTACATTGATGCAGTTATATCGACAAATTGGGCACCTGTAACGTTCCTATCTTGTGGTTAACTAATAGCGATGGGCAACGATACTTCTCTTCTTAATTCCTATCTTGTCTACTATAACAGTTCTAAGATCCTTTGATCTACGTTATCACCGTTCGTCGGATAACGCCTGTAAATCTTAAATAAGATAGCTTCCCCTTATATAGGCTCGTGAGAAATGTGTCGGACGTGCAAACGTGATAAAGAGCGTGACGATGTTTTATTCGTAAAGTAATAGGTAAGGAAATTACTTAGAACATTCAATCTAATTTAATTATACTTGTACCGCCGACTCCGGCATATGACAAGTTCCCGCCGTCACGGGGTTAGCGCAAACGGGAACTACCACTAACTACGAACAAACCAAACCTCCAACCCCATACCTCAAACATGCCCGCACCATGCCCACAACACGAACACTAAATACAAAGCCATCAACGGTAAAGAAAGTCCTCCTCGCCCCGGCATCCGAAATCCCTCTAGTATGGACTCAACCGCAGCCCTAGTAGCAAGTCCGCGTCATTCCTGAACAAGGAGTACGAAGGGCAAGCCCACGAATACCAAGATACACAGGCGACAGGCAGGACCCAGGCCAAAGCCACAAAGCCGATAGGGTGTCTGACAAAGGCAAGTTCCTCGTACAAAAAATCAAATTCCACTACCGTGCGGTCTGAATACCGTCCCGCATCCCTCCTCCACAGCAGAAAGCCAACAACAATTTATCAACACAGGCGGCACCAAGGCAGAGAGGTCGCGACCAACATGTCCACAACTCGCATCCGCATGGCAGGCCGTCGACCCTATGAACCTACTTTGCCAAGTGCCTCCGAAGAGCGTAATGGTGAGGAGGACCTGTACGCGCTGCAAGTAACCCCAAAACCAAACAATAAACAAAGGAAATACATAGAGGTGGTGACAGACCGAAGAGGTCAGTAGGGCCTATCTCCTACCCGTGGTGCCATGCCTCCACCCGCCATACCCGCAACCAAGCCAAAGAAACCAAACAAGCCCCACATAACCCAGCACGCAAGACCCAAACAAGTCCAACCCAGAAGTCACAACCCACTATCCTTACAGGTGGCGATCAGCCGCCTGGTCCGACAGGAAGCTTTGCAGCACTCAGCATCTTAACCTTAACAGTCCAAGCTGGCCGGAAACACTTAATTAGACCTCGCCCAACATGACGCAGGCCCGATCGGTGCTCGCAGGCGTCTCTCCCCGCCAAGTCAGCCCCCCCCAAGCCCCACACACCTGGCACCGCAGCTCCCATCCATCCCCCTCAGCCACGCGGGCAGATCAACCGCCGACAGCCACAGGACAGCATATACCCGACCACACCGGCAGCCACTGGTCTTGGCCACACCAGCAGAGCCCATACCCCCAGCACCGTCAGCCGAGGGCGGCCACCAGGACGAACCCAGGGCCACAGTATACCGGCCACCGCCCGTAGGCAGTGGCCACAGCCCCGACCCGCCCGAACCAAGGTCCAGTCAAGCCGAGAAGAAAACCAGGGAACCCGCAGGCCCCCCAATGTGGGCCCCAAAGGGCCACACCGTAGACTGACGAAAGGTGCCTAAACTGATGCTTCAGAGAAGGCGGGTACCAGGATAGGAAACGAGACAAACAGAAGGTAGGCCCCACTTGCAGTCGGTGTGACCGCCAACCACCATCTGTAACCACACCGACCCCTGCACTAGACCAAGCGTGGCCCGGCAACCAATCGCCCCACACCACCCCGGGCAGAAGTTCACCCGCACCAGGAGGTAACAGATTTCAGGGTCAAAGCCATCCCCACGTAGAAGCGAAGAGGTGACGCCTGACTGAACCACCGTAACGCCACTTGTACCAAGAACAAGGGAACGGTGATAAACGACATCCTAGGATTCCGATCGTGAGAATTGCAGACGAAGGGCGGGGCTGGCGAGGTCCCCGTCCCTTAAGGAATGATGCGACCCATACGACGTGTTGATACTTGGGAAGGTCATCAGTCTAGCCCAAGGGCGTTTTGTAACGTAAATACTAAGGACTGTGTTAAAATCCAACAAGAAACATGAACTGGCCCAAAGAACGCCACGGGTGTTTCCCCCCACAGCAATGTTCAAATCCCCCATCCCCCGAACGCGAAACTCTGCGAGTAGACAGCGGACAGAGAAGCCGAAGACTTTTTACCGAGGGAGGGCTTGTAGACGACAAAGGTGAAGAGGCTCGAAGCGAAATCATCGTGAGAATCAATCAACGACGAGGAGGCGAAAACAAGTAACCACAATCCAAAACCGCCAAACAACAGAACCTCAACACCAAAGACCCCAGGAACTACTGAGCGAACTCAGATATCTCCCCCAGAATCAAAGGCATCGAAGGACTATCGTGGTCTGAAAGGAACGCTACCGAGGCGGAGCGAAGATAAGAGTAAGGAAATTACTTAGAACATTCAATCTAATATATTTATACTAGTACCGCCGACTCCGGCATACGACCAGTCTCCCCCACGCCCCAAAAAATCACAAACTAAATACACTACCACGGGCGCAATCCCGTCCCGCAACCGCTCCTCCCAAACAAAAATCCAACAATCACTACCCAAAGGGCTCACGGGCGCTCATGTCGACTAGCGACATCCCGGATTATCGCGTCTTCCCCTCCCGCAACCCAACCACCAACAACATACCAACACAACTACTCCGCCCCCAACACAATCTCGTCAATATACTCAACAAAGGAAACATACAGTCTGTCCCAACATCCGCGCTTCTTCCGATAGTGCTCCCCCATCCTATTAACCTTCCCAGCAATCCGCCGCTGGTCGCAAAAGGGGCACCGTTCCTGCTCGATAAACCCAAACATCCCAGCCCATTTGAGTACGACGGCCGTCCGCAAGGAAAGCGCAAGGTCGTCCCAGTCAAGCCAGTGCCGCTGCCAAAACCGGTCAAGGCTCGCCGAGAGGCAGCCCGGGTTGTTATCGAAGTGAGTAGAGAAGGAGGGCCGAGTGGAGGTGCCTTGGTAGGTAATCGCCATGTTGCAGTTCGGACAGCACGTAGCGACCGAGTTGGGAAGGAAGAACCACTTGGTAGGAAGATGCTTACTCGGAAGCACGCACTCCCCCCCAGGATGTTTCCTCTCGCACCGCAAACAAGTATCAGGCGTCCCTATGCATACTCGCCTCCCGTCCCTCTCCACCGTCAGTGTACCATCAAACGGGTTACCTGCCACCACTAGCTCCCCGTCCACCTCCTTAACATGACGGGGGATCCCTAGTCCCAGCCACCCGTGTACCAACCACCAGTCCTTCCAGCCCGCAACTGCCGAGTCCTTGAACAAGTCCTCCATAGCCGGTCGTTTCCAACTGTACCGTGGGCAAGAAGTCCAATGATACCTCTCCTCCCGTCCCTCACAATCGTCATGCCCGACCAGGCCGGTACCACTGCGAATCCTAGTCAACACATAGGAATCCATCCTTGTCAGCCCGCGAAGGTGTCTGGGAGCCTTAGGTCCACGAGCATAGTACCCATGGCCTTCATTGACATGCCAGGCCTCCCACTCCTCCTTTCTCAACTCACGGGCCAACGCAGCGTGCCCTATACCAAAGCTTACTCCTTCCCACCGGAATGGCTGCAACGGCAGGCGCGTACTCTCCTTGGCCTTTCTGTCGACCAGCTCATTGCCCTGGATGCCCATGTGTCCCGGAACCCAGCCAAAGCGCGGGCGTACAGCCTCCATCAAAGGTGCCATGACTTCCCACATCTCCGCCGAGTCCCCCTCGGGCAACATGTTCTCGATCAGAAGCAGGGCGGGGACGCAATCCAGAAACACATGTACTCCCCGTCCCTCACACAAACCACTGACCTCCCGCAAGGCACAGACAACGGCAAACAGTTCGCATTCGACGATGCTCCAGGACAGTGGCACCGAACACCCCCCTATCCTAAGTGAAGCCCCCCGTGCGAACGCGGCCCAAGCGACACCAGCACCCTCGGCCATCTTGGACCCGTCAGTGTACACCACCAGATCCGAGCCGCCACTGAGTTCCTTGACTTCCCCGGCGTGTCTGAGGGCCATGGTTTCCTTCCCTTTCCCGATCGTAACCGTGGGACGGTAGGAAAGCACCTCGTCCGAATGCTGTCGGTGGGCCACCATACCCTCCTCCTTCCAGTCCAGCCTGATCTGCCCGAACCAAGGATGATCCCCGCAATAACGGTAATTGATGAACCGGCTGTAGCACCTCCGCTGTAGGTACCTGCCCTGAATAGCGACAGGCGTAACCCCGTATTCTGCTAGCAAAATGTTGTTGGCCAGCTTCATAGGAGTCCGGAACACTGAGCGGAGGCAATCGTTAACGTGGACCTGAATCTGCTTCACATACGACGGGTAGTCGGTTACAAACTCAAGTCCGTAGTAGACGGTTGGAAGGTAGGCTGCCTGCACCAAACGGTAAGTCTCCCACGCCCCCAACCCCCCAACACTCCCAAACCTCCTTCCCAGCGCCGCAATCCTCCTCCTCACACCCAACCCCCTATCCAACCAATAACGTACATGAGAAGAAAAGTTAAAAAATACATTGAACCTATATCCAAGAACCCGCAGGTCCTCAGATGGCAATACCATTTCTCCCAACAACTCCATTCCTTCCCACGCCCTATCACCAAACCCAATCCACTGCGTCTTCAACGCACTAAACCCCATTCCCCTGTCTCGCGCAACACGGTCGCAATCTCGCAACAATTCCCCAGCATGGTATCGGGCAGCATCAAAGGAGTCAGCCGCAACCATGATAACCCCGTCATCCACATATGAGGCCACCAAATGCCGGACACCCGGGGAGTAACGCATCCGTGGTGTGAAAATGTCGGCCACGTAAGCACCGAACAGAAAGGGGGAAAGCGGTGACCCCTGGGGGACCCCCTTGCTAACATGGTACACCCGGGAAACACACCCATTGAACCGGAAGCGAACGGACCGACAACCTGTCCATCTCCGAACCCATTGACACAGGTTGGGAGGGCACCCCCGGGCCACCAGGAAATCTGACAGGAGGTTGATGTCAATATTGTCAAACCCTCCCTCTACGTCCATTGACAGAATCAGACGCTTGTACCCCTCATTATGGCGGAGGAATTCCTGAATGACCGCCATGGCATCGTGGACACCCCGCCTCCTACGGGAGCCGAACTGTGTCTCGCCGAGGTCTAGACAAGCGGCTAGCCGGAGCAGCACCACCCTCTCCGCCACCTTAGCCGTGGTCGGGAGTAGGTGTATCATGCGCCATGACTTGACCACATCATACCGCGGCTTATCGAGCTTGGGTATGAGCACTACCTCAGCCCTATGCCAGTCCGGAACGTCATGTCGCAGCCCGTAGTCGACGAGGCGTCGCAATGTCGTGGCATCCCTCCTTTTCCAAAACCTTAGGAAGGGATAGCCGATATCGTCCTCGCCGGGGCCCGTGTTTGTGGGAGATCTCGCCAGCGCTGTCTCCATTTCTTGTGCGCTGTCCATCTCAATCACACTTTCAGTCCACCGGGCGGGATCACCAGGATCAAGCTGTTGTGCAATCAGGTCGCTGATCTCGGCGTGCGTGGTAGCCAAGGAGCCGTCGGACCGCACCATCGAGGGCAGCGTGCGCTTGGCCTCCAACTTTCTTGCCAGCCTGAAGATGTCGGGGTCTTTGCTTTCCGCCAGCTTGGTCCTAATGTGGTCGAACCGAGCCCTCAACAGGCAAGCCCGGTAAACACACCTTGCCAGCTTAAAGTCCTCCGTCCGTTCCGCCGTGCGTTTGGAGTATCTCTTTAGTCGGGCCACATCCAGCCTCATCCTTTCCAACTCAGGCGTCCACCACTCGCACCGGCTTCTGCCAACGGAAGCCCGTGGGAGTGCGTCCACCACACTTCTCACTCCTCTCCACAGCTGCTCATCATCCACCTCTTTCAGGGTGTCCAGTTCTTTCCCAACCTTCCCCCACACCACCTTCTTCCAAGCAGGCCTCCTTCTCATGAGATTGTCAGGTAGGTCCACATGGAGTCGAATAGTCTGGGCGGCATGCTCGCAGCCCACCACATCAAGGTACTTGTGCTGTAGGTACGGCCGTCGGTACACGCAGAGGTCTATCATTGATATATCGCGGAACGTCGGTCGGTCAGGCTGGGCCATGTTCAGCAACCGAGGTGCCATCCATTCCCGCAACCATCGTCCGCAATGTTCCTGCCTGGCCAACTCTGCCCGTGGGTCCCAATCTCGATGTCTGGCATTGAAGTCACCAAACGCGATATCTGGTTCCCCGACGTCCCTCAGCCCTGACTGATATTCGGCCCTGGTGTGTGTAGGTGGGATGTAGACGCCTGCAAGCACCCTCTTCTCACCCTTCTCCCAAAACCCAACCTGGGCACAAGCACCCTTATGCCCAACCACATCAAACAGCCCACACAAATGCGAGCGAACAAACACCTCCACCCCCGATCCAGCAACAAAGGAAAACAAATCCCAACCATCAACTTCTACCGGCACATGCTGCCCCTCCGAATCAACCGGAGGTTCCAAAACAAAAAATAAATCAACAAAGGAAAACAAATCAAACGCCAGCGCCCGATTCCTGCCACTCCTCCCCACATTTAATGCTATCGCCGTGACACGCATTAAAAGGGGGCTTCGACAGATCCGCTCGGGCCACAGGGGCCAGAGTCACTTAAAAAACCCTCAGAGTCCAGGGCGAACCACATAGCATCGCCCTTCTTGGGAACAGGTTTCTTCTTCAAAATACCACGCTTGGGAGAGGGGGAAGGGGGGGGTCGTTCAGGCTCCTTACCCTTAGCCTTGGCAGACTTCTCCCGCGGAACATCCTCCTCTTCCTCATCACTGCTCACCTCCACCACCCTGGGAGTTGGCGACCGTCCCCTGCTCCGGCGTCGTGGCCGTCCCCCCTTCTCAGGTCCCTTTTTTTCAGTGACTGGCACTTCGGGCGATGAGGTCGCGGCATCGGCCGCCGTCGTCGCGGGTGGGGATGACACGGGAGTCCTAGAGTCAGTTCTCAAGGCAGGACACTTCTCATATCCAGCAAAGTGATCGGTCCTGTCGCACAACCAACACATCCTGCGGGTGTGCCCACATGCCTCCCCCACGCCTCCGGGGCACCCTAAAGCCTTACACATGTGCTCCCGGGACAGGTGCTCCCCGTAACAAAACCGACACCTGGAAGGAAGGGCACAGGTGGCCTGAAAGTGGCCCACCTGCAAACACTTACCACAAACCTTCGCCGTGCGGTGCTCGGTAAACACCCTAACATTCCGGGTACCCCCCCGAAGCCAGATCTTCCCAGTTTCCAAAGCAGCCTTAGCCGCCTCATTTTCTTCCACCACAAAGCGAATACCGCAAGACACGGCGTTAGCTTGCCTCATAGCGTGGATGGACCCCATGATGTCGGGGCGGGACACAGTGACTATGCCGGGATTACCTAGCTCCAAGTCAGTGCGCAAGCCATCCGAGGCCTGCTCCCCAATCCACCCGTCAACCTTCCAGATGGAGCCACGGCCAGTGTCCGAAAGGGGGACACCCGTCACCATGATCTTCACCTTCTTCACGTCCTTCTGGAAAACAAATTCCGGGAGTGAAAGTTCCTTCAACAGCGCCAACCGGGCCTTGTCAAGACGGTTTCCAAGTTCAGCGGCAGAGTGGGCCGCCAGGGTGAGGAAGATACACCCAATCTCGTTTCGGATATGCCCAGCACGAACGTAGGGGCAGGTGCCCCTAATTTTCGGCGAGTTGGACAAGGTGACGTTGATACGATTCCGGATGGCCTCCATCGTCACGCCCTCCGGTAGGGTCACTTCTTTGCGGGTGGCGAACCGCATTGTAATGTGCCTTCCCCTAGCATCCGGGGTGGGCGAGGACTGGGGTGGAGCCGGCTTTGGCGGTGGCCCCTGTTGACTGGCGCTGCGAGGAGGGCCGTCGCGAGGGATCAAATTAGGCACCACATTGTAGATCCTCCTGATGGCGCCTGGCCCCGATGAAAGGGTTTGCACCGTGGGTACTGGGGCGGCAGCAGCGGAGGGTGTAGCCTGTCCGTCAGCAGTAGCGTTCCCCTGAGTCTTGGCCGGGGTCGCCGATGCCTCCTGGCTGGCCTGAGCCGCCATCTTTCTTCTCCTTCTAGCAGCACCACTCAGGCGCCTGCCTCTCTTTCTCTCCCTCTTCTTCCCATCCTCCTTCTCATCCCCCTTCCCCTCATCGTCAAAGCTTACCCTCTTCCCCTCCACAGCTTTTCCCACCTTTAGGACTACCCCCCCATCACTGGAAGAGCTGCCACTGCTGGTGCTGTGGGAGGAGGCCGCCGAAGTGGGCCGGACCGGAACTGTCTTGTCCTTCAGCGGAACGGCGGGTTTGGGCACGTATGCCATCTTCCTCACCATGTCCACGAAGGACGCTTTAGTAGCAGGAGCCGTTGGAGCAGCACCCTGGCCCTTGGTAGGGACTTCAGTAGACCCCTCTGACAAGGAGCGGGGAATAGGGGTAGTCCCGGAGGACTCAGGGGTCATGGAGGGGGAGCGACGGCGGGGGGCCAACCTACCTTTCAAGGCGGCAATCTCCTCCTCCTGCCGGCCGACTATATCCGTCAAGGTCCGAACCGCATTCTCCAAGCGATGAAACCGTCGTCCAACCCACATAATGGGAACCGTTTCCACGATTTCATCCTTCATCCAAGTCCGGACGTCCTCCACAGTGTCAGGTTCCTCGGACCCGTCAACGCTGGGAAGAGGTGACAAGAGGGGCTGGGTGTTCCCGGACCGGATATCCTCAAGGCCCTCCAACATGGACCCCACAATACTGCCAGACCGGGAGCGGGGGAGGGGGACTTACCAGCCGCCATCATCTCATCCACTTCGGCCATGATCTGGTCCGCCCTAGCCATGGCAGCGTCAGCATCCTCCGGCTGGGTCTCCGGTAGCGGCACCTCCAAGGGACTGCCCGTGCTTCGGGGGATACCCAGCGTTCCTTCCAGCCACCCACCCGGTGAAGTGGGGGGGGCGAAGTCGGTCTCAGGGGGGGAGGAACAAGGGACAGTATCTGGAAGGCTGGGGGCGTGAATGCTGTCGCCCAAGCCGGTCGCTTCCGAGTTCTTTCCTTCCTCCAGAGCCATGGGGGTGTCCCGAACAATTACCTCCGCCGATGGCACCACTTCCTGGGTGATCAGCAAAGGGGGGGACGAGGGGGGGGAATCTTCAATAGTGGAAGGAACTAGCACAGGGGGGGCCAGGCGCTTCCGGTGGGTGTCCAGGAGATGGGAAAATTCCTCATCCGGGACAATCTGTTTCTTCCGACCTTCTTCAACATCAATCGCCTTCATGAACCGGGGCTCAAAGAAGGGACTGGGGGCCGGGGCGGCACGCTTGCGCGGGGAGGAGGAGCGGGCACGGCGTAGCGTTCCCTTTGCCGGAGGGGCATAGTCCTCATCGGCGGGATCATCCAACTTGAACTTCCCGGTGGTGTAGAGGGCTTTTTCTCCAGAAGACAGCCCAGACAGAAAAGATGGGGTCGAGGCAGTGGAGGCTCGCTTAGCGCGATCCCGGGCCACTATCTTATCGAACACCGCTCGATGGGCGGAAGGGGAGGTGGACCACGAGCTGGCCTCAACCGTGGTGGTGGTCGAGCCTTGCTTGGCCGGCGGGAGGAGGGACGACTCTGGGATGATAGCCTGCGAGTCGGTGGGAGGAGAGGGGGTGGGCACGGTCGGTGTGTACACCGAACCGTGATCGGAGTTAAACCGATTGAAGAGGCCCGTGGTAGAGGCGTTGTCCAAGCCACATGTGGCTGGACAACCCTTCCCAGATAGGCAACCCTTCACAAAAAACTCCACCTCTTTCATCGTGACAGGGGCGGTTGTGGCAACCGACCCCCTCACCAAGTCATCCAACGCCGGGTTCACCGCGTTGGGGCAGCCATGTTCATGGGCGAAGGACAGAAAACTGTAATCCCCGCCAGGCGCAGCGTACGACCGTGTAGTTGTAGGGACGAGGCCACGGACAGCCTCAGAAACGGGCGCAAGAGACAAGGCGACGCGAGCCGTCTCAAGCGAGGAGGAGGGGTTGGAGTCGAGCCGAACGGGAGACGACATCCGCGAGGGGGGACAGAGTCCGAGGAGGAGGAGGCGGACGAAGTCGCCATCCTTACTCAAGCCTGTGTCCAGAGACTACCGGGATCAACCACGGATATCTCCCTCTGGAACACCTTCTCAAGCGAGAACAACTATTCTATCACCAACCGCCCGACAAACGAAGATGGAAACGATGGATCGTATCGATGAAGTTATCGTGAGCGAGGCGAAATGCGTTGCGTGAGGTTGAAGCTCGCTACCGAGGCGGAGCGAAGATAGAAGTAAGGAAATTACTTAGAACAAAGCGTGAAGAGCCTATCTTCCTCGGTCGTATCGACCTCCTTATATAGTGCTCTTCACTCAACCCTAACCCTGATGACTCACAAGTGTGAGCCTCGCGAAAAGCCTTACATAGGTCATATGACTCAAATGAGTCATACGCGCGATATCCCATGACTCATAATCGAGTCATGTGCGAAACATAACAAATCATAACATAAACAGATTGTATGACTCAAATGAGTCATACGCGTGAAACCCATGACTCACAATCGTGTCATGTGCGAAACATAACAAATCATAACATAAACAGGTCATATGACTCAATTGAGTCATACGCGCAAGACCCATGACTCATAATCGAGTCATGTGCGAAACATAACAAATCATAACATAAACAATTCCTATGACTCAAGCTAGTCATATGCGCAAAACCCATGACTCATAGTCGAGTCATGTACGAAATCCTGAGCTACCTGTCACATTCGTGACATTAGCTCCCCCCTGCTTAAGCCTGAGTCCTATCAGGCTCTATCTCGAATCCACTATCTTTACCAGGTCCCGTCCGTAAGTGCGGACGGACCTTCTGAGTCTATGAAACTTCGATTCCCAATCTCTGGCCCTTGTCCTCACTACTTCGAGGGTGAGGTTGGCCGTTTCGATCGTCCACTGCTGTTGGGCGATCGTTTGTACGTGTGCCGAAATTGTGGCTTCGGCCGTACCAAGTTGGCTTCGTAGCCCTGAGATTTGCCTTTGCAGGCTTTCAAAATCGGGTTCAGTTTCCGCGGAGGAGTTTTCGGCCCCCCCTTCCACAGGCTTCATCCTCGAAGTCCTTTTGTGTCGGTAGGCATCCTTTCTTTAGAGCGGTGCCCTGCTCCCGTCTTTTTGCGGGTAGTACCCTGCCTGTACTTTCGCCGCTTTGTGCATCGTACAGTGTTTGCTGAAGCACTGTGTCCAGTCCTTAAGGGCGTGGTCCGGACGAGGACCTCCCGTCCTATATTCCCTCGGGAACCATCCGGATCCCTCCTTGTCCCCATAGTGTACGGGACATCCGTCGACGTAGCACACCGTCCAACTCATGACGTTGTACTCTGCATTCTTTCGAGCTTCTTCCTCGCGTCTCGCGAGTTCTTCATCGGTCGGCCCCATCCATGAGTATTCAGGGCTGGTCGGGGTGACTGCGCGGGAGCAGTCGTCCCAGTCCTCATGGGGCTTCATAGGCGACTTAGCGCCTTCTTCGTTCTTGGGGTTGATGGTGATCGTTATCCTGCTGGGGCTTGTCGGGATAGCTTCAGTGGAAGAGTTCGATGGCATCTTGAGGGTTGGTGAAGTTGCTCGCTGGATACCAAGTCTTGTCGTGTTCGGGAGAGTAACCGGTCCACTTGGCACGGTATTGGAGTTTTCCGTAGCGCAAGCGAGAATCAACTATCTCGTCGAGTTCGTATTCGGATTCTTCTGTCTATTTCTAGCGGAGCAGGAGGAGTTATTGTTTGTGAGGGAAACTTGTTATAGTTGTAGATTTCGAGGAGTGAGATATGGAATGTGTTGTGTATTCTCATCGAGGGGGGAAGATCGACCTTAGATGCTGGATTCCCAATTCTTTCCAATATCTGAAATGGCCCGATTCTCTTGTAATCCAATTTCTTGGATGGTCTCGTGGCCTTGATGTTACGTGGTAGCAGCCACACAATATCTCCTGTTTGTAGGTTCGGATCGGGTCTTTGGTGCTTATCGTATTGTTCTTTCTGTCGTTGTTGTGCGTAATCCATTTCATATCGTAATGTGTCGTTGTTAGGCGGAAGCCGACTGTGAATAATTGTCGAGAAGACTTAGGCCTGAATCTTTCGTAATAGACGGAGATTTGTCGAGGAAGGCTCGGAATTGTTCTTTTCGTTTATGACTACTAAGAACTCGCTTAATCGATAAGGGAAATAATTTTATAAAGATTCGTAGATAAAACAATGTTATATTGTTAAGGTCTCTTCTCCGTTGCTTGTTGATGTCTAAAAGCTTGGGAGGCACTTCGATATTTATATCCCGCGTCTGAGTGTTCGCGGTCTACATCTAATCCTCCTATAACTAAGTATCTATCCAAGATTGTACGCTAACGTCTCGTGGTCTTGACAAGTGCGAACACTGTTTGACCCTAAATTCTCACACACCATCTTCGTTCTCATAAACTCTTTTCCGTCTAATCGTAGGATGCGTGATTATCCTCGAATGACCGGTCTTCGATTTATAGAGACGAGTAGACTCCTGTCTGAGACTTCAGTCGACTTGACTATCGTCCCAGTAGTCTCTTCCGACTTCACATAGTGGCCAGCGTATGCGTCGGGTACCTATGCATAATGCAGGCTGCATAGACGGTGTGCCAACACTCATAGTCTACCGCCTATTAGGTCTTCTGAGTCTGAGCAGCTTCCCCTCGGTCCGCCTCGCCTCAAAGAGAATCACCTCTCGAGGGATCCTGTCTCCAGGACCAACCAACATACAGCGGCCTTCAGATAGGTATTGGTGTCAAATCTATCTCCTATGGCCTCCGGGGCACTGTAGGAGTAGTTGCGGATTTTCGAACCGAAAACGTTCCGTTACTTTCGGCCCATAGTTAGGATGCCTAACTTTGAAGCCTAATAACTCAATGCGCCTCCGACGGATTTCCTCCGTTCCACTTCTCAGAGGTACCCAGAGGTGCCCTCTTATATATCCTGCGAACAGCTTCCGGTCGGACGGACGGCAGCGACGTATATGGTGTTATGAAGTGGGCTTCATTGAAGTGACATTATAGTCATGGGACGCAACTCTTCGAAATCTCGCTAAGGACGTGCGGGCCCCAGAGTGGGGCCGGAGGGGGGTGTTAGGCTCTCGATAAATGAGGGTCTGTGCGCAGTTACCCTACCGAGAGGTCTGTGCATTTTCTATATGCCTAACAGTCGTGCAGTTGACTCATCTCCGTCTTATCAGTTATCATTCCACCGCTCGTATGATTTGTGGCTTGACTTCTCGGGTGTTGTCCATAATTGGCAAAGAATGGTGTCGTGCCAATCGTCTCTTGTTTGCTGTTGTTATATGTAAACTCCGCCATCGGAAGCAATTCCCACCAATTATCTTGTTGATAATTGATGTATGCGCGAAGATATTATTCCAATATTCCGTTTACCCGCTCGGTCTGTCCTTCTGTTTGTGGGTGAAAGGCAGTGCTGAGTCTGTTCCAGATTCCCATTTCTCCCATTGTCTTTTTCCATGCTCCAGATGTGAATAGTAATCCTCGATCCGTGATGATATTTTTTGGTAGTCCCTGTAATCTAAAGATTTCGTGGAAGATCGTTCGGATGAATGTTGCCATTGTCATATTCTTTTTCACCGGCACAAAGTAACTCATTTTGGTCAGGCGATCCACCACAACCAAAATGGAGTTCCATCCTTCCGAATTTGGAAGGTCGGTAATAAAGTCCATGGTTATCGTTTCCCATGGTTTTTCCGGAACTTCGTTTGATTTGAGCAATCCGTACGGCGCATGTTTGGCTGTTTTCGTCCTTTGACATATATCGCAATTCTTGACGTATCTCTTGACGTCCTCGCGCAGTCCTGGCCAATAGAATGACCTCGTGATGAGTTCGGTTGTTTTAGCCGTTCCTCCGTGTCCCGATATTCGTGAATCGTGATGTTGTCGTATGATTTCCGTCCTTATCTTTTCCTCTTCTGGGATCCATTGTTTTCCGTCATACCATAGCTGATTTTCCTTCCATTGGCATAAACCCAGTGCTATCCCCTTTATTTCTTTTCTTCCTTCTTCCAGTGCTTCCCTTATCGCTTTGATAGTTCCATCTTCTTTGCTCGCTTCCCGTATTCTTTCTTCATTTTCCGTCGTAATTTCAACCATCTCCATCGCTTCGATTCTGTCGTTCTTGAAATATCCGTCGACTGGTAGCAACGTTTGGATTTTCCTGGTAATCCTTTTGTCATTATTGTCTTGTGGTCTGTCGCTCGATATTCTTGTGAGAGCATCTGGTTTGCCCCCTTCCTTGCCTGGTTGGTATTCGATTTGGAACTTGAACTGACTTAGTTGTTCCATCCATCGTAGTTGCCGATCGTTTAGCACCTTGTCCTTCATGAACGGTACTAGGTTTTTGTGGTCTGATAGTACTTTCACAACACCATTCGTGTCGCAAGCGTATCGTCTCCATTCCTTCATTGCTTGAACTATTGCCAATAGTTCTTTGTCGTGAACGTCGTAGTTGCATTCAGCGGGTGTCATTTTCTTTGACCGGTAGGCGACCGGTCTCCACCTTCCGTCTTCGCATTTCTGTGAGAGTATCCCGGAACAGACGTATTTCGAGGCGTCGGTTTCGATTACTAGTTCTTTATCGGGGTCATAGTGAACTAGTAATGGGGCGCTCGTGAGTCGTTTCCTGATTCCGTCGAATACTATTTGTTCGTATTCCTTCCATCTCCATTTGGCTTCTTTCTTTGTTAGGTTATAGAGAGGTTTAGCAATCCTGCTGAACCCTTCTATGAACCTCCGATAGAAGTTGCAGAATCCAATGAGGCATTTAACATCCTTTCTCGTTCCTGGTGGTTTCCATTTCCATATGGCATTCGTTTTGACTGGGTCCACCTTGACTCCTTGTCTGTTGATGATGAATCCCAAGTATTCTGCCTCCTCCTTATGGAATTCGCATTTTGTCGGCTTGATCTTCATTCCGGATTCCTGGATGCATTCCATCACTTCTCTAACGTCTCTGATGTGTTGCTCCAAGTTATCAGAATAGATGAGTACATCGCTAGATAGACGATGCAGCATCTGTTGAGGAACCGACTCAATATTTGGTTAATCCATCGTTGAAAAGCCGCGGGTGCGTTGGTTAGCCCGGAAGGCATAACCAGGTATTCGTACATTCCGTATTTGGATGCGAAAGTGGTTTTCCATTCGTCCCCCTTTTTGATTCGGACTTTGTGGTACGCGTCCTTGATGTCGAGTTTGGTGAAATATTGTGCTGTTCTTAACCGATCCAGGGCTTCTCCTATCAGGGGTAGCGGGTATCGGTCCTTCTTCGTGAGCGAATTGAGTGCTCGGTAGTCCACACACAGTCTTAGTTTTCCGTCCTTCTTTTTGATAAACATTATGGGTGATCCCCATGCTCCTTTCATTTCCCGGATCCATCCTCGGTCCAGATTGGTTTCGATGTATTGTCTTAACTCTTCTAACTCGTGTTCGCTGAGTGCATATACCTTTTTCCATGGTATGTGTTGTGTTCTTTTTCCGTCTTTGTCTAATTCGAGGTCGATCGCCAGGTCTACCGCGTGTCGATGCGGGGGTAGTTCCGTTGTGTTGTCTTCTTTGAACAGATCGTGGAACTTGTGATACTGTTTGGGTATAGTATCTCTCCAGTCTTCTTGCTTTCGTTGTTGTTTGTCTCTTATGGCCAGCTCCATACTGATGTTGATCTTGGCCCATTCTAGGTCTTTCGTGGTGAAGTTCCATCTGAGCATGCCAGTGTATGCTCCTTTCTTGTATTCTTCGTGGAATTCTTCCGCCGTTATTTCGCATATTTGAAACTTGTCGTGTTGGCTCTCGGTAGCCTCGTATTGGTCCGTTGACCCAAAACCTTGGTTTCCTCTTGTCGTGTTATCGAGGTCGTTAACTTCTTGAAGTTCTTCGTCGTTGATCTTTTCGATGATCAATTGAGCAATTCGATCTCCTCTTGAGATCTTATACTCCTTATGATTCAGGTTGGACAAGACCACCTTTATCTCACCGGTATAGTCGGCATCGATTACCCCGGCATTGACTATTAGTTTGTGCTTCACCGATAGTCCACTCCTTGGTGCGATCCGTCCATAGGTGCCATCCGGTGGTCCAATGGCTATTCCTGTTCGTATCGTGGCTTGTTCTTTTGCTGGTATCGTGGTATCTTCATGTGCATACAGGTCGTGTCCTGCAGCCTTTGTTGACCCTCTAAGAGGTATCCGAGCCTCCGGGTTCATCTTCTTGACAAGAATTCCTTGATTCTTGTTCTTCTTCTTCTTTTTCTGTCCATTGACAGACATCTTGGCATCTTCGTATCTTGCCTTGAGGCTTTCGTATTCGACTTCGACTTCCGGGGTTCCGTAGACGGCTGGCGGGTCTTGTAGGCATTCCTTCTCGCATAATCCGCTTGCGAAGGTAACCTTATTCTTCGTCCAATCCATGTCCGGGTTGTGCTTCTTGAGCCAGGGCATTCCTAGCACGATCTCCTGGTTTTTGAGATTTGCCACTTGGAAGGTTGCCATTTCCCTGTGGTTTCCAATTTCCATAGGTACTTGTGCAATATGGGTGATAGCTCCCATCGCACTCGGATTCCCATCCGCCAGGTAAATCGTCCTTTTCATATTCGTGTTCTTCGTTTTGATTCTGTGTTTGTCACAGATTCCTTTGTCAATGAAGTCCTCCGTTGCTCCTGAGGCTATATCGCATATATCTCAATCGTATCTTGTTGGTTGACTTGTAGCTTCGTTTTGACCATTAACTGGTCTCCGTGTGTTTTCATTGATTCCGTTTGCAGTGCCGCGTATGTATTCGATAACTTGATGGGTTTCGTTTGATCCTTGTCACTCAGACCATCTATTGCTGGAGACCGTCGTCTTTTTCTGATTGGTCATCTCCTTCGTCCATGGATATCTCCCTCAGGTTCGTTCTCTTTGGAAATTGTTGGAACCTTTACGTGGTGAAAGGTTTCTTCATCTGTGTTCCATTTCCACTCGATCTTGGCCTTCTGCAATCCTTGATTCCGTGTCCTTTGATTCCGCAATTGAAACAAAGGTTGTCCCTTTTTCTTTGGTCGTATACGCCTTGAGCAATGTCGTGCCTTCCTTTCTTCCTTGTGCCGTCCAACTCCATAGGTTCCCCTCTGTCGTCTTGTTCTTATCTTTTCTAGGTTCCATCCTGGTTTCTTAGTGATGTGTATCTCTTGTTGGCCATGACTGGTGGGTGGTAATTTCGTTCTGCTGCTTTGCACTGGTTTATCCAGTTCTCCTTGTCTATCGCCCAGACTGCTAATTCCGTTGCTGAAGTCAGTTTTTTCGGCATGTGGATCATTGCGTCGCGATAGATCTTCTTCAATCCTCGAGTGAACCATCTTCCTGCTGTCGTGTCGTTGACGTTGGCGTCTTGCATGAGTAGTCTGAACTCGTACCAGTATTCGGTTACGCCGTGATTTCCTTGTTCAGTCACTTCGTGCTTATTTCTCGCTTCTTGTTCCCTGTCGAGATCGTCAAACTGTAGGGTGAACTCGGTACGAAATTCATCCCAATTTCTCCAAGGTTTTTCGATAGTTCCTTCCGTATAAGATCGTATCCAAGCAAGTGCTGTTCCTTCCAATAACGTGCAGGTGTAGAGGATCTTCTCTTGGTCATATGCAATAGTCCATCCCACTGCTTCGAAATAGTTGTCGAGTGGGACCAAAAAGTTAGGTAGTTTGTTTCGTTCTCCCGCATATCTGGGTGGTGCCTTAACCTTTGGTTGTTGCATCGTCCGAGCCGGAGCCACTGTTGCTGCCGGAATTGCAGGTGGCATGGCTGCTGTTGCCGCAGCTACGATAGCTTGCATTTGGGCTGGGGATATCCCAATATCCCCTTGTGCCGGCGGCACCGCTGGTGGTGCTCCTGACATCCTTCTTAGCCTGGGTGTTCCTGTTGGTGAATCGTCGGGTGACGATCTTCTTTCAGGCATAATAGGACTTGTTGCTCTTGATGGTGCTTGAGAGGCATTCTCAAGTGGGTCGTTAATTCTTCAAAGTTTCCTAGTCCTCCTTCGTTTTCTGTGAGATCGATATCTCCTTCGTGGTCTTGTCCCTCAGGTTGAGGGTTTATATTCACCGTGTTGGAATCGTTGTGCGTCGCTTGAGTGACGCTGTTTAATGTAACGTTCCTAGCTTGTGGTTAACTAATAGCGACGGGCAACGTTACTTCTCTTCTTAATTCCTATCTTGTCTGCTATAACAGTTCTAAGATCCGTTGATCTACGTTATCACCGTTCATGGGATAACTCCTGTAAATCTAAATAAGATAGCTTCGCCTTATATAGGCTCGTGAGAAATGTGTCGGACTTGCAAATGTGATAAAGAGTGTGACGATGTTTTATTCGTAAAGTAATAGGTAAGGAAATTACTTAGAACATTGAATCTAATTTATTTATACTTGTACCGCCGACTCCGGCATACGACAAGTCCCCGCCGGCACAGGGTTAGCGCAAACCGCAACTACCACTAACTACGAACCCTCCAAACCTCCAACCCCATACCTCAAACATGCCCGCGCCATGCCCACAACACGAACACTAAATACAAAGCCATCAACGGTAAAGAAAGTCCTCCTCGCCCCCGCATCCGAAATCCCTCTAGTATGGAATCAACCGCAGCCCTAGTAGCAAGTCCGCATCATTCCGGAACAAGGAGTACGAGGGGCAAGCCCACGAATACCAAGATACACAGGTGACAGGTAGGACCCAGGCTGAAGCCACAAAGCCGATAGGGTATCCGACAAAGGCAAGTTCCCCGTACAAAAAACCAAAAATTCCACTACTGCCCGGTTCGAATACCGTCCCGCAAACCCTCCCCCACAGCAGAAAAGCAACAACAATTTATGGACAATGGTGGCACCAAGGCAGAGAGGTCGCGACCGATATGTCCACAACTCGCATCCGCATGCCAGGCCGTCGACCCTATGAACCCACTTTGCCAAGTGCCTCCGAAGAGCGTAATGGTGAGGAGGACCTGTACCTGTTGCCCGTAACCCCAAAACAAAACAATAAACAAAAGAAATACATAGAGGTGGTGACACACCGAAGAGGTCAGTAGGGCCTATCTACTACCCATGGTGCCATGCCTCCGCCCGCCGCCGTGCCCGCAACCAAGCCAAAGAAACCAAACAAGCCCCACAGAACCCAGCACGCAAGACCCAAACAAGTCCAACGCTGAGGTCACAACCCACTATCCGCACAGGTGGCCATCAGCCAGCTGGTCCGACAGCAAGCTTTGAAGCACTCAGCAGCTTAACCTTAACAGCCCAAGCCGGCCGGAAACACTTAATTAGACTTCGCCCAACCTGACACAGCCCCGACCGGTGCTCGCAGGCGTCTCTCCCCGCCAAGTCAGCCCCCCCAAGCCCCACACACCAGGCACCGCAGCTCCCATCCAGCCCCCTCAGCCCCTCGGGCAGATCAACCGCCCGACAGCCACAGGACAGCATACCCGACCCCACCGGCAGCCACTGGTCTTGGCCACACAAGCAGAGCCCCTACCTCCAGCCACCGACAGCCGAGGGGGGCCATCAGGACGAACCCAGGCTCAAAGCATAAAGGGCCACCACCCGTAGGCAGCGGCCACAGCCCCAGTCCCGCCCGAAGCAAGGTCCGGAAAGTCGAGAAGAAAACCAGTGAACCCGCAGGCCCCCCAATGTGGCCCAAAGGGCCGCACCGTAGACTGACGAAAGGTGCCCAAACTGACGCTTCAGACAGGGCGGGGTACCAGGATAGGAAACGAGACAAACGGAAGGTAGGCCCCACTTGCAATGGGTGTGACCGCCAACCACCATCCGTAACCACACCGACCCCTGCACTAGACCAAGCGTTGCCCGGCAACCAATCGCCCCCACCACCACCCCGGGCAGAAGTTCATCCGCACCAGAAGGCAAAAGATTTCAGGGTCAAAGCCATCCCCACGTAGAAGCGAAGAGGTGACCCTGACTGAACCACCGTAATGCCACTTGTAACGAGACAAGGGAACGGGTGATAAAGGACATCGTAGGATTCCGATCGTGGAATAGTAGACGAAGGGCGGGGCCAGCGAGAGGCCCCCCCCTTAAGGAATGATGCGACCGGTATGACGTGTTGATACTTGGGAAGGTCATCAGTCTAACCCAAGGGCGTTTTGTATCGTGAACACTAAGGACTCTGTTAAAACCCAACAAGAAACATGAGCTGGCCCATTGAGCGACACGGGTGTTTCCCCCCACAGCAATGTTCAAATCCCCCATCCCCTAAACGCGAAACTCTGCGAGTAGACAATAGACAGAGAAGCCGAAGACTTTTTTACCGAAGGAGGCCTCGTAGTCGCCAAAGGTGAAGGGCTCGAAGCGAAATCATCATGAGAATCAAACAAAAAGGAGGAGGCGAAAACAAGTAACCACGACGCTCCACCATACAACAACCTCAACACCAAAGACCCTAGGAACTACTGAGCGAACTCAGATATCTCCCCCAGAATCCGAGGATCAGAAAGCTATCGTGGGCGCGAAAGGAACGCTACCGAGGCGGAGAGAAGATAGAAGTAAGGAAATTACTTAGAACATTCAATCTAATTTATTTATACTTGTACCGCCGACTCCGGCATACGACAAGTCCCCGCCGGCACAGGGTTAGCGCAAACCGGAACTACCACTAACTACGAACAATCCAAACCTCCGACCCCATACCACCAACATGCCCGCGCCATGCCCACAACACGAACACTAAATACAAAGCCATCAACGTAAAGAAAGAAAGTCCTCCCCGAAGCGACACCGTAGACCCTCTGGTACGGGCCCAACCAAGCCAAGTAGCTGAAGCCACAAGACCTCCTCGCGTAGCCGAAGCCGAGCAAGGTACCAGTCCCCCAGGTTCCCCGTCAAAAAAAAATAAAATTCCACTACCGCCCGGTCTGAATACCGTCCCGCAAACCCTCCCCCACAGTAGAAAACCAACAACAATTTATCAACACAGGCGGCACCAAGGCAGAGAGGCTGCGACCAGCATGTCCACAGCTCGCATCCGCATGCCAGGCCGTCGACCCTATGAACCCACTTTGCCAAGTGCCTCCGAGGAGCGTAATGGTGAGGAGGACCTGTACCCGCTGCCCGCAACCCCAAAAAACAAAACATAAACAAAGGAAATACATAGAGGTGGTGACAGACCAAGGAGGTCAGTAGGGCCTATCTCCTACCCATGGTGCCATGCCCCCGCCCGCCATACCCGCAACCAAGCCAAAGAAACAAACAAGCTCCACAGACCCAGCACGCAAGACCCAAACAAGTCCAACCGAGAAGTCACAACCCCCATCCGCACAGGTGGCCATCAGCCCCCGGTCCGTCAGGAAGCTTTGCAGCACTCAGCAGCTTAACCTTAACAGCCCAAGCCGGCCGGAAATACTTAATTAGACCTCGCCAACCTGACGCAGGCCCGACCGGTGCTCGCAGGCGTCTCTCCCCCCCAAGTCAGCCCCCCCCAAGCCCCACGACACCAGGCACCGCAGCTCCCATCCAGCCCCCTCAGCCCCTCAGGGCAGATCAACCGCCCGACAGCCACAGGACAGCCAATACCTGACCCCACCAGGCAGCCACTGATCTTGGCCGCACCAACACAGCCCCATCCCCCAGCACATTTAGCCGAGGGGGGCCAGCAGGACGAACCCAGGGCCACAGTATACCGGCCACCGCCCGACGGCAACGGCCACAGCCCTAACCCGCCCGAACCAAAGTCCGGTCAAGCCGAGAAGGAAGGCGGGGAACCCGTAGGACCCCCAATGTGGGCCTCGGAGGGCCACACTGTAGACTGACGAAAGGTGCCCAAACTGGCGCTTCAGAGAGGGCGGGTACCAGGATAGGAAACGAGACAAACGGAAGGTAGGCCCCACTTGCAATGGGTGTGACCGCCAACCACCATCCGTAACCACAACCGACCCCTGCACTAGACCAAGCGTGGCCCGGCAACCAATCGCCCCACACCATCCCGGGCGCAGAAGGTTCATCCCCACCAGGAGGTAAAAGATTTCAGGGTCAAAGCCATCCCCACGTAGAATGCGAAGAGATGACACCTGATGAACCACCGTAATGCCACTTGAACCGAAACAAGGGAATGGTGATAAACGACATCGTAGGATTCCGACTGTGATAATAGTAGACGAAGGGCGGGGCCGGCGAGGCCCCCGTCCCTTGAGAAGTGATGCGATCGGTACAACGTGTTGATACTTGGGAAGGTCATCAGTCTAACCCAAGGGCG